>PVIU01005077.1:0-118252 GCA_004026605.1 Ondatra zibethicus
TAATAGCACTTTTGGGTATATATCCAAAGGATGCTCAATCGTGCCACAAGGACATGTGCTCAAGTATGTTCATAGCAGCTTTGTTTGTCATAGCCAGAACCTGGAAACAACCTAAATGCCCCTCGACCGAAGAATGGATAAGAAAAATGTGGTACATTTACACAATGGAGTACTACACAGTGGAAAAAAATAACGACAGCTTGAATTTTGCAGGAAAATGGATGGAGCTAGAAAACATTATTTTGAGTGAGGTAACCCAGACACAGAAAGACAATTACCTCATGTACTCATTCATAAGTGGTTTTTAAACATAAAGAAAAGAAAGCCAGCCTACAAATCACAATCCCAGAGAACTTAGACAACAATGTGGACACTAAGAGAGACTTACATAGATATAATCTACATGGGAAGTAGAAAGTAGAAAAATACAAGATCTCCTGAGTAAATTGGGAGCAGGGGAGAGGCAGGGAGGGGAGCAGAGAAAAATGTAGAGTTCAATAAATAGCAATAAATAAAAGACAAAAAATATTTAAAAAATTGCCAATACATATCAGCTGCTGTTACTGGACAGCATTCATCTGATTAGACAGAATTCAAGTAGTAATTATATGTTAATTGGTAAGCATCATGGATATATTTAATAATTTTTAAAGTATTGATGCAACTATGGATTTTTTCAGATAGTTTTATTAAGTCTTCCATTAGTGTAGCAGGCAATTTGATGAAAAGATTGTGAAAGTCTAACAAACCCTTAAATATTTTATTTGACACATGTATTTGTCTGCATGTATGTCTGTGCACCATGTATGTGCCTGATGCCCGTGATGCCCAGAAGAGGCAGTGGATCCCTTGAAAAGGGAGTTAGGAGATATTGTGAGGAGCCACATGGGTTCTGGGAATTGAACCCAGGTTCTCTGGTTGAGCAGTTATTACTCTTAACCACTGAGCCATCTCTCCAGCACCCCTAAATGTTTTAAATCAAATGAATTATCAGTGAAAAACCAATGATAGGCATTTTTTTTGTAAAATCTGTTTTCTGAAAAATTTGTACTTAACAGCAATAATATAACTGTATCAAACTAAGGCATAAAGGAAAAGGAACACCAACTGACAGTGTTCTAAGACAGTGCATATGTTTCATGTATGTTTGTTAACTTAATGCCTTTTTCACTTAAACCCCCAAAGAAATACATCATACAATTACAGAAATGACATAGCCCACAATAAGTGCTTCGTATCTTGTGTTGTTTTTCATTTCCATTCAGGTCAATATGTTTTATTTTTCCTTTGCAATGTCCTCCTTGGCCCATGCATTATTTAGAAGTGTGTTTTTGGTTTCTAAGTGTTTGCATTGGTTCCTGTTACCTTTCTGTTAATGAGTTCTAGTTTTATTTTGTTGCGGTCAGACAACACACTCTGTGCGGCTCCAGTGCTCTCAGATTTGCTGAAGTTAATTTTAAGGCTCAGAATATAATCTGCTCTTCTTGTGCAACCAGAAAGAGTGTGCAGGGCTAGAGATGTATCTCACAGCATTATGAGGGGGCGGGGTGTTTTGATGTTGAGTGGAGTGTTCTTCGGATAGCACTTAGACACTCTTTGTTGAAGGTATGCTGAATTCTTCCACATACTTGTCAATTTCCTGTCTTGCTATGCTTCTTTTATTGATAGAGATGTTATAGTGTTAACTATCTATGTGAATTTCTGTCTCCCCTGAAGTCTCTGTGGCATTTGCCATCACAAGCAATGGATGTATACACTTGGATCATTTGATTGCTTTAACCTTTTATCCCACTCTGAAGAACCTTTTTGTTTGTCATCAATATTTACTCTAAAGAACATTTTGTCTTTCATGAGCATAGTTTCCTTACTTTTCCTGATTATAGGATGTCTTATATCCTTTTACTTTCAGCAATTTTGTGTTACAGTATTCAAATGAGTTTCTCACAGACATAATACCACTGTATAATATTTTATATGCTTTCTGGTCTTTGTCTTTCAGCTGGTTTATTGTGACTATTTATTTACATTTAATTGAACCATTGACCCATCAGGGTTTATATATGCCTTTTCTATTTATATATCTGATTTTTGTTTTCCCTAATTTTGTCTGTTTTTTTTTAATCAAAATAGAGTCTTCTCTCATATAATGTATCCCAACCAGAGTTTCTTCTCTCTCCGCTCTTTCCAGCTCCCCTCCAGCTTGTATTCCCCTCTTCCTCAGATCCACTCCTCCTCCATTTCCTCTTCAGAAAAGAGCAGGCCGCCAAGAGAACTTTCCTTTGTTTTCCTTTTTCTAATTTCCAATTTATCACTACAACTTTAGGATTTCATTTTCATTTACTTATAGCCATTTTAGAGCATCTCTTTACAGTGATTTAATGGTACTTCTAGTTATACACAAACTTTATTTCTATAAATATCAACATATAAAATAATACATGCACATGTGTACTTGCATGTGATAAAATGTGCATGCATAAAATATAAACCTTATTATTATCGGAAGACATGAAGAGATAGAATTTTTACCTTTATACCCTGTTTACCCCACTTACAATATAAGCTTTGTAAATATTTCCTCTTTATGTATTCCTTTATAAACATACATTTGTAATACATCTGATTGTACTATAATTATTGAATCCACCGTTTTGTCATCTTGACCTTAGCTTTGTCCCTGAGATGAGGTCCTTTCTAGTTCTGGGTTCGGATGGAACCTATGTGAGCAATTCTCATTATCACTATCAACTGTCAATATGTCTCTTTTGGAGAAGGTCTTCTCACACCCCACACCCACTTGGAAATTTGATTATTTAGGAGTATATTTGCTGGTGAATTGAATGCTTCTTGTCACATTTGAACATTCACAACCCTTTATCAGATACATGGCTTGCAAATATTTTCTTTCACGAGGCAGGCTGCTCTTTCAATTTGTTGATTGTTTACATTCCCAAGCAGAACCTTAGAGATTGGTTTAATCCTGCTGGCTACCCTGTCTTTAGTTACCTGTTCCTTTGGTATTATACCCAAACAACTGTTTATATGAATGCCATGGAATGCTTTGCTTGTTTGGCTTTGTTGTTTCTTCCTAGGAACTATGTGTTGGGGTCTTCTATGCGATTTTCTAAGGCACTTTGGATTTGCGTGTGTGTACACTTTCCTCCTTCTGCATGCAAAATATCTGGCTTCCCAGAACCATGTATTGAAGAGGTGACATTTTTTTTTCATTTTATCTTCTTGATTTCTTTGTCAGAATTTAGTTGAACATCTAGACATGGTTTTATTTCCCAATTCCCTACTGTGTGCTGCTAGTCTATGATGTATGTATTCTGAGTCTTCTTTTTTTTAAGTCAGTAGCAGGATGCTTTGATGCAAATTGTAGCTTTGCAACTATTGTGGCCTGCCTATGAAATACCCCAAAAGGCCTCTTTCTTGAAGGCCTGGTTCCCATTGCAGTATTATCCAGAGGTACAACACCATGGAAGTGACTGGCTCTTGAGGTACATTTTCATCAGCAGTGGATTAACTCATAGACATTCATAATTTGATGGCATTGTTGGAAGGTGCTAGCCAGTAGGCGAGGCCCATCTCAATAAGTCAGCAAGGACATGCCCTGGGAACAACACGGCTTGTCCCTGGCCCTTACTCTCTTCCTCCCGTCCTTCACGAGACAGGCTATTCACCGGCTATGATGCTCTGTTCCCCCTTGCACAATACACACCAAGTTGTTGAAATCTGTGACACCATGAGCCAAGATAAATATTTCCTCCTTTGCCTCCAATGACTCACATGTTGTGTCAGCGTAACGAAAGGTTGGATATCACAGGATATCACAGTGCATAATCCCTAAATCAGAGTATGTAGTACATAGCACCTCTTTCTTCAGGATTTCTGTGCCTATTTGAAATCTTTTGAAGTTCTGCATCATTTTTTAATTTGTGTATGTATAAATCAATATTAGTTTTTCATCCCTTATAATAAGAGGGATAGGAAAACGCATATATCTTACTATCCTGAAACTGACCATCCCCCTTTCCTGGGGTTTATATCTTTAAAATATATGCCTGGTGTGGGGAATGGGATGGCAATTTTAACCAAACTGTCCTGATCGATTGCTCAGTTGTCAGAATTGGTTTCCTAGAGGACAGACTCTGAAAAGTAAAAAGGAAAGGCACACGTAGACAGATTAGCCATTTTAAGTACCTCTTCCAGGTTGATTTCTAGTGATTATTTATTTCACTGCTCAGAATGGAGTTTTACGAGGGCTAAATGGCAAATGGGAATTTGACATTGGTACCTACGCAGCAGATCAAAAGTCCATTTTCACATGGGCTGTCCAGTTGATGGATCAACAGCTGTTAAATGTATTCTCAGTCCTAGAAGGCTGTGCCTTCCAGATTTTAACACAACAACCTACTGCTCCAAAGAGGAGCCTTTTCGAGCTGGGTAGAGTGGTGCGCGTCTGGGATGACTGCATCTGAGAGGCCGAGACTGCACAGCATGACCTTGCCTCAGATGAAAGAGAACAATGCCGAAGAACCAATGTGCAATGCCTGGCATCTCCTAAAACGCTAAGGTTACATAAGGCATGTGGGCTATGCTTTCTATGCAGACACCGCTGAAACTGGTGATGCCACAAAAGCCCTTGACAGCTGCAAAGGTTGGGACTGCTCTTTTGTTTTTACTTAACTCTCAAATCTGACTGGGGCGATTAATTTTGGATTGGCCATGGAAATGAAAATGAATGACCCTCAGCTGAGCAGGTAATGACTCCCGCTGCATTTATTATTTAGGCGTGATCTATTTCAAGGAGGAGACTCAAAAGCAGTCCTCACATTGATTCAGCGCAGGGTAGTTAATTTAGAGCAGCTGAAGATCTAATTGTCTGTCACAACAGCTCGCCCCAGGATGATTTCAGCTCTTTGTTTCCATACCATGATTTAACCTACAGAGATATGACTGGTTTTCCCACTCGGAGGACACAGCACTCAGGTCTGACACATTGGTGATATCAGCTGTTAGAGCCTGAAAAGGAATTCTTTGTTCTTCCTAAAATCCAGGCATCATGGAATAGAAGGTAAATGCTATGAGAATATAATAGCATCACAGCTCATGGGCAAAGACATATTAGTGTATTTCCTTCAGAGTAAAAGGCAAGTTCCAGTACCTTGTACTGGAACACAGCCTACATTTGGAAGCACACTTAATCGGAAATACATCCTGGATGATGTGAAATATATCACCATGTTCTAAATACCAGAACCTGTGAAGGTGACGCAAGTTGGAAAAAGGACATTTTTAGGTGAAAGTAAGTTGAGGATCTTGAAAGAAATCATTCTGGACTTAGGGTACACCACATCTATAAGACCTTTAAATCAGATGGGAAGTTACACACAGTTACAGGTAGGGGAGGGGCATATGGAGAATGATGCACTCACAAGCTAACTAATGCCAAAGATGGCAGGTGTCTTGGGCTTCTATCACTGTGATGAAACAACATGACCATAAAGTAAGTTGGGGAGATAAGGGTTTATTAAGCCTAGACTTCCACATTGCTATTCACCACTGAAGGAAATCAGGACAGGAACTCAAACAGGGCAGGATCCTGGAGGCGGAAGCTGATGGAGTTGATGCAGAGCCCGTGGAGGGATGCTGATGACTGGCTTGCTTCACTTGGCTTGCTCAACTCACTTCTTACGGAATCAAGGACCAGCAGCTCAGGGACGGCACCACCCCACCAAGAACTGGGCCCTCTCCCATTGATCACTAATTGAGAACTGAGAGAAAAAAAATAATATTACTGTTTAGCCCCACCAGTTTTGTGGTAATGTTCGATAGTAGTTACAAGAGGTGCAAACACTAGGTGTTTGAATGGTGCCTAGAAGAAAGAAGTCACCGTATATAGTCCTAATTCAAACATAGCTGATGAATTGTACAGAACTTGGGGAGGCCAAAATACTGTACTGAAACATTGTGAACCCTAATAAGAAACGTGCAGACCCCTTGGATTTAGGGTAAAGTTCTGCACTCTTTGGCAATATGTTACTCTTCATTGTAGAAAAGAACTTTGGAGTTTTCTCTGTGGCCTCTATTAAAAACTGAACGTCTGTGCATGGAGACCAGGTGATCGTAAGCACTGAGTTGCCTCTATGAACTCTATGTCCCTTCCACTTAGAAGAACACCAGCATACGGATGTGGTGGAGATTGGGCCCAAGCTTGTGCTAAAGGCTCAGACAAGTATATCACCAGATGATTCACATTCATGCCTGCTCCTGCCATGCCACAGCAAGCCAACATGCCCAATCGTTAATACCTCTGCCAGGGGAATGTGACTTCTACAAATGATAGGAACGTGGGAGTAAACTCGAACTCAGTTCACTTTGAGAAGGCAGCAGGAAAATATTGCTCTCACTTTCCTAAGCCTCTGGGGAAAAGTAGCCCGTGGTATATCACTCTTGCTTGTAAGGCTGGATTGGAGTGAAGATGTAAGCAGAACTCAGAAGGAACTCCAACCAAAGCCGAATGTGCAGAACCATCAAAGACTGTTAGTGCAGGCACAGTGAAGAAGGGGGACAAAGAGAAAACAGATGGGTGGGGGGCTTGAGATAGAAGATCCCAGAGAAGGAAAGAATAAAGAGGATTCTTCTGTGAATGCCTGGTTATCTTCCTAGAGGAATTCTTGGCATCAACAAACGAGAAGGTCTGTGCTTAATGAGGACCTTACTAAGACAGAAAGGCCTGAAGCTATACAGGTTTCAGAAGCTGGTGGTGGCCTTCTGGGGTGTGGCCTAAGACAAGCACTTCACTTTGAGTAACAGAACAACACAATGCTTAAGATAGTCCCTGATATCATCTCTTCAGCCAGATAGGTGCCTGTGGGTCTGGTAATTCTGTTTCAGGGACCCCAGAGCTTTGGAGAAGTTTTGCTATCCAGGGCCAGTGTGTGCAACTCTTTTTGCCACAGGCTGTTCATGCTGGAATTTCTCTTCTCCAAAGTACTGATAATTGATGGTTTCAGAAGCCTGAGCCTTGTGTGCCCCTTGTGTTGGGTCAGCACTGGCTTGCACCCAACTCCTGTACTTCCCAATAGGATGAACTGAAGTAGTTCTTTATAAAACTTTGGCTGGCTTCCCCATTTATTCACAGGTTCCCCGTGGGGTTCATGCATCCATCAATCTCCTGTATAACGTGTCCTGCCCTAGAGTCCCACGTGGGGCCCTTAATCTAAGACACTTACAATCTCAAATCGAACTCAATACTGTTTAAACAGATCCAAACCTGTACTGAAGGAAAGACAACTGGACTCACTTTGTGAAGATCCTGATTATATGGCCAGCAAACATCTGACTTTGTAGCCATGTGTATTTGGAGCTCTTGATCATTCCTCCAATGCAGTGCAAGAGAAAATATGTCACAGCTGATTTGTCATTAATTGTCAAAGGATGGTTTTCCCCATTAGCAACTGTGTAAATCAGCCCATTCTCACATCTGAAAATATTTCAGACAAAAAGAAAAGCAGATGGTAATTTATGTGTATTTTATTTACTAATGAGTTTGTTAGATTCTTTAAGTTGGTGTTTGTGTTATGATTCTGGAACTTTTATTTAAACAAACAAACAAACAAAACCTACTACAGAGGGAATAGTAGGTGAGTTAAGTCACATATCCACTTCCTCAAAATACAGGAAGCTGGAAACCAAGGGCAGGGTTTCTCTGGAGTTCATTGCCTCCAGTTGGCAGTGGCTGCTTGCTGCGTCCTTGTGCGGCCTTTCCTCTGTATGCCCATGAACCCTGATGTCTCCATGTGGGTCCAACATTCTCTTCACACTAAAACTCCCGCTGGATCAGACTGGGACCTATTCTAGCCAGCTGGCTTCAACTTAATCACGACTTTTAAGGACCTCTCTCCAAATGCAATCCCATTATGATGGAATACATGTTGGATACTTCAAACTGGGAATTTGAGGGGAGTAGAGCTCAGTCCACAACAGTAGCACATGCAGTAAGAACTTAAAGTGGAAAATATTCTCTGCTTCCTATTTGAATGGGAAATATTTGCTCAAAATGAAGCAAGTACCAATCATATTTACATAGGGAAAACTGAAACTGTAAGTCTATTGAGTTGTTCTGATTTGCTAAGTCACCTCTCTTTATAGAGACTTATCTCCACAGTAAAACAGTCAGAGCTGCTTGAATAGGAAGTAAAGAAAAGGAATAGGAAAAGAAAGTAAAGAATAGGAAGTTGAAGTAAAGACTTGAACTACATGACAGAGGTACTTCCCACTTTAATGTGAAGATATATATATATATATATATATATATATATATATATATATATATATGTATATAAAACCACCAAGCAGAAATTAGGAATGAGATATCTAAGGAGGAGTAAAACTTTTCAGTTTGGTAAAGGCAATTCCTTGCGACCATATAAAAGAATCGATTTACCATAAAGCATTTATATTTTTGTTCCCATTCATGATACCAATGCAATAGTCTATAAACCGTATGAGAAAAGCCGTTAAAGAAAACTGAACACAGGCAAATACAGCAAGGGCTGACACACTCATGAATGGTTTGGCTCACCCAACAGCGGAACATTCCAACCACTGGGTGTCTATCGGGAGGAAAGGCAGATGCCGCGACACTACCCACAGCCTGGAGACCTGCTACGAAAATTGACAAATAGACCCACTGCTCAGACTGCCTGCTTTCTTAGATGGAGCTGTTTCAGCCAGCTTTTCCATTTTGCCTCCTTCTGCTAAGATCGCATTCGGTTGGTCCCTTGTGGTTTTCTGATCGTTTTGCAGGTGTGTTGGGAGGTCGCAGCCTCCCCGTGGTCTAACAGCTTATCTTAACAGCTTGGCAACTAGAGCTCCCTCCCTCCAGCAGAACTCCCTGCCTCTACCTGTCCTTATCTGGAGACTGCCCCTGGGCCTGGAGGACTGATCTTATCTTAAAAACTGTCTCTTAACCAGAGGCCTGATTCATCTTTAGTTTGACCCTTGGCACAGATCCCTGCAAAGAAGACTTTGTTCTAAGAGCTCTGCTAAAGGAATCTACTGTCACATATGAAGTCTTGAGATAGGAGCGTGTCATTTAATGCAAGGCAGGGTTTGTCCCCAGGCTTCCCAATCCTATATATTCCTTATACTCTGGAATAAAGCTGAGTTGACTCCCTGAAGTCTGTCTCCTGGAGGCCTGTCTCCCTTCATGCTCATGGGCCGTGTACAAAGCTTTCTGTTGCCCCTTCTGCCTCTTTCCCATCTTCAACTGAGGGCCGACAGGCCAAGAGGGAAAGAGGACACCCCCCCCCAACACACACACACAAGTGGTGACTTATGAGAATTAGATTAAGACAGAACTATAAAGAAGAATAGATCACAGCCGGAGGCCTTTGTGCTAGAGCCTCAAACATCAGGGCGATGTTATTGATGTCTGGGAACTATTTTCTGGAGTGTGAGGGTGAACTGATTTATGACAGGTAGGAGGCTTTTGTACGGAGCTGTCTGTTCCTGTTTGTGAAGAACAGCAGCAGGAGTGGGGGCAGACACAAGCCTTCACATTTTCAGAGACTCACAGTCTTAAGGGCTTTGGGAAATTCTTGCACTGTGTCCCTAAGAGATCTTGTCCCACATGGGACAGCTTGTCTGAGGCTGTCTCCTAAAGTAATAAGAAAATCCTTTTGCAAGTCATGGTGATTGCGTAATGAAGCAGGGGGTAGATGATTGGTCAGTCAGATATCCACAACCAAGCCTTAGTATTTGGGAAGGATAAGAGACCCTAAGCTTTCATCTGACATCAGCAGTGACACAAGTGTCTGCCTTGTCAATCAGAGCACACAGTGGTGGCCTACCTTATGGGCATCCTGAAGTTGGCGCTTTCTAGCCTTCTGCACACCCAATCTGCTGGTTATCTGGTCTACCTATGAACTTTGAGCTACATGTGTCTTTATTAAATAAAATCCCTTTTGTGTGAGTTAGCTAGCTCACATCTCTTTCTTGGCTTGTAGCAGAAAATGGTGACTCTATCTTTTTTCTCTCAAATTTCACTCCTAATTTTCCAAGACTCCATTTCCCATCTGAGACTGGGAATCTTTCCACTCTTAACCTTTGTGAGAATTTCTGGAATAAGCATCCTTCTCACACTTTTCTGCGTGTGCTCCCTCTAACTAACCACACCTCCTAGCCAGCACTTGCTTCAGACTTCTTCTATGGAGACTTCTGGCTTACCCCATGCTTCTTCCTCTCGGTTCTCCTCTCTGCCTTCTTTACTCTCCCTTATTTTTCTTGTTTACATTCTTCTCTAGGTCTCTTCTCTCTTTTTTATTAAACTATGTATCACCAGAGGCCTGTTCTCAAAGTTCCAAAGCTGGACACTTTTCTCTTTGTAAAATTACTCTCAAATACTCGTGTCAAAAAATTCCCATAGTAGACCTTTATAACTGCATAACTGATCAGTGTTAAAGATACTTAAAGGACTGTATGGCAAATCTCTAAAACATGTTTTCAAGTCTGAGTGTCTATAGGCAGTGAACAAACACTTCTCGTTTGCCTCTTTGCCTGTCATGGAAGTAAATGCTTGTAAGATTTTCTTGTTTATCTTTGTACATCTCCAACATTAGCAAGAAGTCTCTAGATGTTAATTTTATTTATCTTGCTTGATATTTGTTGGCCTTCCTGTGACTTAATAGATATGAAAGCTTTCATCGAGTCCAGAAAATTATCAGCCACTTTTTCTGCAACTGTTATTTACTCTTTCTGACTTTATTTTGTATCTCAGACTCAGGTCAAGCATATATTAGACATTTGAATACTATGCTTGTATTGAGATTCTTCAGAGAAAAATAAATCAAGATGAACCATGATGTAGACAGATAGATAGAAAAATGAGGGTATCAAATAATATACTTTTTTTTAAAAAAAAAAAATGAATGTAGAGGAAACTTCTCACACTATCATGAAGGCTGAGAAGTCTCACCACAGGTTGTCAGCAAGCAGGAAGACAGGAGCTGACAGAACAGCTCAACTCAAGTCCAAATTTCTGAGAACATGAAATTTGAAACATTGCTCCCAGTCTAGCAATGAATGCCTTTGAAAACACCTCTAAGCTCTAGTGGAACCCTGTATCACAGATTGCTCCATACTGAGGGGAGTTAGGAGGTAAGTCAACAGCCACAGGGCCAGACAGATCGACGCCCACTCTCTGGGACCTCTCCAGTGGGACAAAATCCAGGGGCCCCTCCCCAGCTCCCTTGGCTTTTCTAGCCAGCCAGCAGGGAGTATTCCTGTGGCTGGGCTATATCCCAACCCACCCTGCCCCCACTCCCACCTGTTCACCTGCAAGCTCACTGGAACCCTGGAACACAGATTGCTCCAATACTGACAGGAGCTGGGAGGTAAGTCAACAGCCACAGGGCCAGACAGCCTGATGCTTCAATCTCTAGGACCTCCCCAGTGGGACAAAACCCAGGGGCCCCTCCCCAACTCCCTTGGCTTTTCTAGCCAGCCAGCAGGGAGATTTCCTGCAGCTAGGCTATCCCCAAACCCACCTTTTCCCCAAACCCACCTATTTGCCTGCGATTTCTGTGGAATCCTGAAACATAGCTTGCTCCAATACTGAGCATACCTAAGAAGCAGCCACAGCAAGGACTGGACCAAGATGTCAAGACACTGCCAGCATCATTTGAAGGAAGAGATGGGTAGGTGCCAATGCAAGAATTCCTTCAACATTCTAAAAAGCAACATGGTAACACCAGAACCCAGCAGACACACAAAAGAAAGACTTGATCATCCTAACCCAGAAGAAGTAGAAGAAAATGACTTTAAATGTAACTTTATGAAAATGATGGAGACTTTTAAAGAGGAAGTGAAAAACTCCCATAAAGAAATGGAAGAGAAGCAAAAATTTAGAAGAAATTAATAAATCCCTCAAAGAAGCCCAAGCAAACCAAGAAAAAACAATCAAACAGATGAAGGAAACAGTTCAAGACTTGAAGACTGAAATGGAGGTAATAAAGAAAACACAAACCAAGGGAATTCTGGATATGGAAAATCTGGGTAAGTGAACAGGAACTACAGAGACAAGTATAACCAACAGAATACAAGAGATAGAAGAAAGAATCTCAGGCACTTAAGATTCTATAGAGGAAATAGACTTATTGCTTAAAGAAAACATTAAATCTAACAAATTCTTAACACAAAACATTCAGGAAATCTGTGACACCATAAAAAGACCAAACCTAAGAATAATAGGGGTAGAGGAAGGAGAACTCCAGCTCAAAGGCACTGAAAATATATTCAGCAAAATTATAGAAGAAAACTTTCCCAACCTAAAGAAGGATATCCCTATGAAGGCACAAAAATCTTATAGAACACCAAATTGGATCAAAAAAAATCCCCTCAACATATAATAAAACACAAAACATACAGAACAATTAAAGAATATTAAGAGCTACAAGGGAAAAAGGTCAAGTAACATATAAAGGTAAACCTATCAGAATTACACCTGACTTCTCAATGGAAACCATGAAAGCCAGAAGGAACTGGATAGATGTGCTGCAGACACTAAGAGGTCATGGATGCAAGCCCAGACTACTATACCCGGCAAAGCTTTCTTTTACCATCAATGGAGCAAACAAGATATTCCATGACAAAAATAGATTTATCAATATGTATCCACAAACCCAGCCTTACAGAAAGTACTAGAAGGAAAACCTCAACCCAAAGAAGCTAACTGCACCCACAGTAACACAGATATCTGATAACTCCCCATGAGCATAATGCAAAGAAGGAAAACACACAAACACTATTACCAAAAAATAACTGGAGTTAACAACCACTGATCATTAATATCACTTAATATCAATGGACTCAATTCACTTATGAAAAGACACAGACTAAGAGGATGGATATGAAAACAGGATACAGCCTTCTGCTGTTTACAAGAAACACACCTCAACCTCAAAGACAGACACTACCTCAGAGTAAAATGTTGGGAAAAGGTTTTCAAATCAAATGGACCTAAGAAACAAGAGGGTGTGGCTATCCTAATATCTAACAAAATTGATTTCAAACTTAAATCAATCAGAAGAGATGGAGAAGGACACTTTATACTCATTACAGGAACAATTTATCAAAATGAAGTCTCAATCCTGAATATCTATGTCCCTAATACAAGAGCACCCAGATATATAAAAGAAACATTACTACAACTCAAATCACACATCAAAACCCACACACTAACAGTAGGAAATTTCAACACTCCTCTCTCACCAATGGACAGGTCAACCAGACAGAAACTTAACAGAGAAATAAGAGAATTAACAGATGTAATGAATCAAATGGACTTAACAGACATACATAGAATATTCCACCCAAACAAAAAAGAATATACCTTCTTCTCAGCACCTCATGGAAACTTCTCTAAAATTGATCACATACTCATTAACAAAGCAAACCTCCACAGATACAAAAAAAAAAATTGGAGTAACCCCCTGTGTCTTATTGGATCACCACGGAGTAAAGTTACAATTTAACAACAATACTACTCCCAGAAAGCCTACAAACTCATGGAAACTGAACTACTACTGAACCACCCCCTGGGTCAAGGAAAAAATATAGAAAGAAATTAAAGTCTTCCTTGAATTCAACGAAAATGACAGCACAACATATCCAAACCTATGGGACATTATGAAAGCAGTGCTAAAAAGAAAGTTCATAGCACTAAGTGCCCACATAAAGAAAATGGAGAAAACTCATATTAGCGACTTAACAGCACACCTGAAAGCTCTAGAAAAAAAGGAAGCAGACTCACCCAGGAGCAGTAGAAGACAGGAAATAATCAAATTGAGGGCTGAAATAAAAAAAAATAGAAAACAGAAAACAATCCAAATTTTCAATGAAACAAAGAGGTGATTCTTTGAGAAAATCAACAAGATTGACAAACCCTTATCCAAATTAATCAAAAGGTAAAGCGAGAACATCCAAATTAACAAAATCAGAAATGAAAAGGGGGACATAACAACAGACAATGAGGAAATTCAGATAATCATTTGGTCTTACTACAAAAGCCTGTACTCCACAAAATTGAAAAATGGGAAAGAAATGGACAATTTTTTAGCCAGATCCCACATACCAAAATTAAATCAAGACCAGGTGAGTGATAGAATTATAATTCATGAGAAAATAGAAGCTGTCATCAAAAACCTCCCAACCAAAAAAAGCCCAGGGCTGGATGGTTTTAATGCAGTATTCTACCAGAACATTCAAGAAGTTCTATATTCCTCAATGTGCTCCACATAATAGGAACAGAAGAGTCATTGCCAAACTATTTTTATGAGGCTACAGTTACCCTGATAACAAAACCACACAAAGACTCAACCAAGAAAGAGAATTACAAACCAATATCACCCATGAACATAATGCAAAAATTCTCAATAAAATACTGGCAAACCGCATCCAAGAACACATCAAAAAAATCATCCATCTTGTTCAAGGAGGCTTCATCCCAGAGATGCAGGGCTGGTTCAACATACAAAAATCTATCAATGTAATCCATCATATAAATAAACTGAAAGAAAAAAACCATATGATCATTTCATTAGATGCCCAAAAAGCATTTGACAAAATCCAACACCCCTTCATGATAAAGGTCTTGGAGAGATTACAGATACAAGGACCATATCTAAATATAATAAAAGCAATATACAGCAAGCCGACAGCTAACATCAAATTAAATGGAGAGAAACTCAAAGCAATTCCACTAAAATCAGGAACAATACAAGGCTGTCCAATCTCTCCATATCTCTTCTACATAGTTCTTGAAGTTTTAGCAATAGCAATAAAACAACATAAGGAGATCAAGAGGATTCAAATTGAAAAGGAAGAAGTCAAACTTTTGTTATTTACAGATGATATGATAATGTACATAAGTGATCCCAAACACTCTACCAGAGAACTCTTACAGCTGATAAATACCTTCAGTGATGTGGCAGGATACAAGATCAACTCAAAAAAATCAGTAGCCTTCCTAAAAACAAAAGATAAAGAAGCTGAGAGGAAAATCAGAGAAACATCACCTTTCACAATAGCCACAAATAACATAAAATATTTTGGGGTAACACTAACCAAGGACGTAAAAGACCTATTTGAAAATAACTTTAAGTCTTTGAAGAAAGAAATTGAAGAAGACACAAGAAAATGGAAAAATCCATGCTCTGGGATAGGAAAGATTGACACAGTAAAAATGGCAATCCTACCAAAAGCAATCTACAGATTCAACGCAATCCCCAACAAAATCCCAACTTAATTCTTCACAGATCTTGAAAGAACAATAATCAACTTCATATGGAAAAACAAAAAATCCAAGATAGCCAAAACAATCCTATATAATAAAGGAACTTCTGGAGGCATTACCATCCCTGACATTAAGCTCTATTATAGAGCTATAGTAATCAATACAGCTTGGCACTGGCATAAAAACAAAGATATTGACCAATGGAATCCAATTGAAGACCCGGATATTAATCAACACACCTATGAACACCTGATTTTTGACAAAGAATCTAAAATTATACAGTGGAAAAAAAGAAAGCATCTTCAACAAGTGCTGTCATAACTGGTTGTCAACCTGTAAGAGAATGAAAATAGATCCATATCTATCTGTCACCATGCATAAAACTCAAGTCCAAATGGATTAAAGACCTCAATATAAATCTGACCACACTGAACCCGATAGAAGAGAAAGTGGAAAGTAGCCTTCAATGCATGGGCACAAGAGAACACTTCCTAAATACAACCCCAGCAGCACAGACATTAAGAGCAACAATAAATAAATGAGACCTACTGAGAAGCTTCTGTAAAGCAAAGGACACAGTCAATAAGACAAAAAGGCAGCCTACTGAATGGGAAAAGATCTTCACCAATCCCACATCAGACAAAGGACTGATTTCCAAAATATATAAAGAACTCAAGAAATTAGACATTAAAATTCTAAATAACCCAATTAAAAGATGGGGTACTGAACTAAACAGAGAATTCTCAACAGAATAAGTTCAAATTGCCAAAAGATATTTAAGGACATGTTCAACTTCCTTAGCTATCAGGGAATTGCAAATCAAAACAACTCTGAGATACCATCTTACACCTGTCAGAATGGCTAAGATCAAAAACACCAATGATAGCTTATGCTGGAGAGGATGTGGAGTAAGGGAAACACTCATCCATTGCTGGTGGTTATGCAAACTTGTGCAACCACTTTAGAAATTAGTATGGCAGTTTCTCAGAAAATTGGGAATCAGCTTACCTCAAGATCCAGCAATACCACTCCAGGGAATATACCCAAGAGTTGCCCAATCATACTAAAAAAGCATTTGTTCAACTATGCTCATAGCAGCATTATTTGTAATAGCCAGAACCTGGAAACAACCTAGATGCTCCTAAATTAAAGAATAGATAAAGAAAGTGTGGCACAGTTACACATTAGAGTACTACTCAGTGGTAAACAACAATGACATCTTGAATTTTGTATGCAAATGGATGGAATTAGAAAACACTATCCTGAGTGAGGTAACTCAGACCCCAAAAAAATAAATATGGTATGTACTTACTCATAAGTGGATACTAGCCATAAATAAAGGACATTGAGCCTATAGTTCATGATTCTAGAGAAGCTAAGTAATAAGGTGATATATATATATATATATATATATATATATATATATATATATATATACATACATACCCACCTGGGAATTGGAAACAGACAAGATCACCTGACAAAACTGGGAGCATAGGAGTGTAGGGGAGGGTAGAAGGGGAAGGTTGAGGAGAACTTGAGGGAATGGGATAGTTGAGATGGAGAAAAGACAGATATGAGAGCAAGGGAAGAGATATCTTGATTGAGGGAGCCATTATGGAGTTAGCAAGAAACCTAAAATTTCTTGGAATTTCCTAGGAATCCACAAGGATGACCCCAGCTAAGATCCTAAGCAATAGAGGAGAGGGTGCCTGAACTGGCCTTGCTCTGTAGTCAGACTGGTGATTATCTTAAATATCACCATAGAACCTTCGTGCAACAACAGATGGAAACAGAGGCAGAGAACCACACCAGAGCTTTGGACTGAGCTCCCAAGGTCCAATTGAAGAGTAGAAGGAGTGAGAATATGAGCAAGGGGGTCAAGACCATGAGGGGTTCACCCACTGAGACAGTTTGCCTGAGCTAATGGGAGCTCACCAACTCCAACTGGACTGGGAGTGAACAAGCATGAAATCAAACTAGTCCCTCTGAATGTGGTTGATAGTTGGGGCAGACTGAGGGGCCACTGACAGTGGCACTAGGGTTTGTCTCTACTGCATGTACTGGCTTTTTGGGATCCTATTCTCTTTGGATGTAAACCTTGCTCAACCTAAATGTAGTAGGGAGGTCTTAGACTTGCCACAGGGCAGGGTGCCTTGCCCTCTCTTAGGATTGGAGGGGGAGGAGGGTGTGGGGAGGGAATGGGAGGAGGGGAGGGAGTGGAAATTTGTATTTGTATTTTTTATTTTTTTAATACTTATTTATTATGTCTACAATATCCTGTCTACGTGTATGCCTGAAGGACAGAAGAGGGCACCAGACCTCATTACAGATGGTTGTGAGCCACCATGTGGTTGCTGGATATTGAACTCAGGACCTTAGGAAGAATAGGCAATGCTCTTAACCGCTGAGCCATCTCTCCAGCCCGGATTTGTATTTTTTAAAATAATAAAATAATAATAATAATAAAGACCTTTAAGTTCAACCCCCAGTGACACACCTCCAGCAAGATCACACCTCCTAATAATTTCCAAACTGTTTTTCCAACTAGGTAACAAGTAACTCAAATGTATGAGCCTTTGGCAGCCATTCCTATTTGTACAACTACATTCCACTCCCTAGCTCCCATAAGCTTATTGCCATATCATAATACAAAATGGTTTTAATCCAACTTCAAATGTCCTGATAATCTTACACAGTATCAATAAAGTTTCAAGGTTCAAAGTCTAAAATTTCCCCTGGCACTTCTGGTAATCTCTCAATTGTAACCATTTATAAAAATAAAATCTAAAAGATATGCTTCCAACATACAGTGGCATCCGAATAGGGAGAGACGAAAGCATAGTGAGGAATCACGCAAGACCCAAACCCTGCATGTCAAACTTAAAATCCTGTAACTTGACATCTGTTGTGAAAGGGCTTAGATAATGCGTCCCTTCCAGATTTGCTGACTGCAACACACTTCTCTCTCTTAGACTGTCTCCACTAACTGTATGCAGTTATTTCTCGCAAGCATCTCATGGCATATCACAGCTATATCCAACTCCTGGTCTGACTTTGGTCTTAGTTACTTTTTTATTGCTGTGATAAAGACACAATGACCAAAGCAACTTGTAGAAGAAACAGTTTATTGGCGGCTTATAATTTCCTTGCATTAGAATCCATGACCATCACAGGGTGGGGGCAGGCATGACAGCAGGTAAGCAAGCAGAGCCCTGGAACAGTAGCTGAGTGCTCACATCTTGATCCACAAGCATACAGCAGAAAAAGACACTGGGAATATGTGGACTTTTGAGATCTCTATGCCCCAGTGACGCATCTCTTCACATAAGGCCACACCTCCTAATTCTTCCCAAATAGTTCTACTAGCCAGGAGCCAAGTCTTCAAATATATAAGTCTATGGGGTGGGCATTCTCACCCATACTATCACAATGGACTCCTCTTCCTGAGGAAGACTTCTTTCACTACCACAGTCAATCACAAGGGTCATGGTCTAGATTTTTCAACAGTTTTCTGCCAACTTGTGTAAGCAGCCCTCCACTAAAGACCTTCAGCTAATGTGAATTGTCCCTCCTTACTTTGAGGAGTCCAGCCTCTTAACTGAGTAGATAGGATTTCCAAGCTACCCACCCAGCAGATGGATAGGGTTTTCGGGTCTCAGATGTGTGAGTCAGTAGAATAAATCATCTTTCCAGATATTATGTATATTCTATTGATTTGGTTATTTTGGCAAGTCGTGACCAATATATCCTTCTTCTGGATTATTTATTTATGAGTATATTTTGACCATATTATTGCCCTCTCCTAAGTCCTTCCAGGCCCTCTATCTCTTTCTATACACCCAATTTTATGTTTACTTTCAATAACCCACACACACAAATAGATACAATAAATTGGCAATACAACAACAAATCCCCTCAAAAACCAAGAAAACAAAATAAAACCACCCCTTAAAATAAAACTACCAAATTGCCATAAAATAAAACCACACATACACACACACACACACACACACACACACTCACACAATTCTGTGAGTCCATAATATGTGGTTCATCTACTCCCAAACATGAGGCCTGTCCTGGAGTGGCTTATAAACCCAGTGCCACTAAATTGATTTTCACTCTCAGCAGATAGGAGTCCAGTTGTTAGCCTTTATCCTAATGGCTAGGTATTCATTCATTCATTTTTTAAAAATATAACAGTAAAATATAATAAGGTAAAACAAAAACTATCACTTTGGAGTCGGACAAGACAAACCAGTGGAAGGAAGGGAGCCCAAGAGAAAGGTCAAGAGTCACTTGAAAGTCCCATAAGAACACTAAACTAGAAGCCATAATAGATATACATAGGTGCAGATCTGCACAGGCCCTGAGAATGCTACTTCAGTCTCTGTGAGTTTATATGAGCTTCACTCATGTTGATTTAGAACAGTGGTTCTCAACCTTCCTAATATTTCAACCCTTTAATACAGTTCCTCATGTTGTGGTAAACCCCAACCATACAATTATTTCATTGCTACTTCATCACTGCAATTTTCTACTGTTATGAATTATAGTGCAAATATCTGATATGCCGGATACTGCTATATGAGTCCCTGTAAAAGGGTCGTTCAAACTGTAGGTTGAGAACCACTGCTTTAGAGGGGCTTGTTTGCTTGGTGTCCTCATTTCCATCTGACTCCTACGCTCTTTCCACCTACTCTTTGGCAGGGTTCTCTGAGTTCCAAGGGGAGGAATTTGATGGAGGCATCCCACATAGGGGTGAGTGTTCCCAGGTCTCTCACTCAATGCATAATGTATGGCTTTGTTCTCATCTGCTGCTGGGGGAGGTTTCTCTGATAATGTCTGAATAAGGCCCTGATCTATTAGTACAGGAGAATATCATTAGGAGTCATTTGATCTCTACATTTTCAGTCTGTTTGCAGACCAGTAGTATTTGGTTTTCCTCTACATTCATGGGCTATCTGGTCTTAGGTTATTGGTCACTCAAGCAATATTGGGTATGGGTTGCATCTCATGGACTAGGCCTTAAGTTTTAAATCAGTTATTGGCTAGGTACTACCGTAAGTTTGGTGACACCATTACCCTAGTATATCCTGCAGATAGTACACCATTGTAGACAAAGGGTTTGTGACTGGCTTGGTGTTTATATTTCTCTTTTGAAAGCGTGCAGGGTACATTCCCGTACTAAAGATGCTGGAACACAGGGGTGAAGACTCTATGTAAGCACTAGCTTGACATTTCTAGTGAGTTGTGTATGTGTTGTCTTCAGCAATGGAGGCTTGCTGTCAGTTTGTAGAGAGCAACCTATAGTCTTATAAACAACATGGGTTAGTTGATGATTCCCATGGGGGCCCTTTGGCCAACAGCTCAGATGTAACTGAATTCTGGTACTAAAAATTTCTTTGGGTCACCAAAGATAACTGGCTATAATTCTGTCTCCCCCATTATTTTACAATTTCATTTATATTGCCTTCATATATGTATATATTTTAGGAAGTTGCTACTGTATTAGATTTCTGTACTACCTCTCAAATGTCCCTTAATTTTATCTGTGTCTCTATATTCCCTCCCAGATACTTTTCTCTCCCCTCCAACTCCCCACTTGATCCCACCATTCCAACCCCCTTTCATATATATATATATATATATATATATATATATATATATATATATTCCCTTTCCTAATGAATTCTATGTATTCTCTCTAGTCCCTTACTCTACATCCACCCTTTGAAATTCTATGATTGTAGTTGCTTGGTTATCATGGATTTAACAGTTAATATCCACATATAAGTGAATACTTACCATACTCATCTTTCTGGATCTGGAATACCTCACTCAGGATGGTTTTTTTTCTTTCTAGTTCCATTAATTTGCTTGAAAATTTCATGATGTCATTTTTAACAGCAGGGTAATAATCCATTGTATAAATGTACTGCATTTTCTTTATCCATTTTTCTCTTGAGGGACATTTCCTTTAGATTTTCCATTTTGCTGTCAGTCCAAGTTTTTAGAGTATATTCTCATTGATTTTCTGGATTTCCTCAGTGTCTGTTGTTATATTCCCTTGTCATTTCTAACATTTCAGTTTGGATTTTCTCTCTCCACCTTTTAGTTAATTTGGAAAAGGATTTGTCAATTTTTTGATTGTCTCAAAGAATCAATTCTTTGTCTCATTGATTCTTTGTATTTTTTGTTTGTTTGTTTCTATTGTATTGATTTCATCCCTGAGTCTGATTATTTTTTGCCATATGCTCCTTTTAGATGTGACTTTTTTCTTTCTTTCTAGAGCTTTTAGGTATATTGTTGTAAGTTTGAGATCTCTCTAAATTTTTCTAGGCACTTAATGCTATGAACTTACCTCTTAGAGCAACCTTCCTGTTGTCCTATAATTCTGATTACGTTGGGTATTCATTTTCATTCAATTCTAGAAAGTGTTTAATTTCTTTGTTGATTTCTGTCTTGACTCATTTTTCATTCAGTACAGAGTTGTTTAGTTTCTGTGAGTTTGTAAGCTATCTGTTGTTTCTGTTGTTGGTACCTAGCTTGAATTTGTGATAGTCAGATAGGATACAGTGTGTTGTTTCAATTTTCTTGTATCTGTTTAGACTTGTTCTGTATTCAAGTATGTGGTCAATTTTGCAGAATGTTCCATGAGGTACTGAGAAGAATGATTATTCTTTTGTGTTTGGGTGAAATGTTCTGTAAATATCCATTCGGCTTACAACTTAGGTGAGCTCCAGCATTTCTCTAGGCTTTGTCTGAATGATCTGTCTATTGGAAAGAGTTGGGTGTTAAAGTCTGCCACTATTGATGTGAGAGGGCAAACATGTGATATAATCTTTTGAAGGGTTTCTTTTGCAAATTTGGTTACCATTGTTTTAGAGGCATAGATGCTAGGCATCCTCTTGGTGGATTTTTTTTCTTTGATGGTTATGTAGTGCCCTTCCCTGTTTCTTCTGATTAGTTTCCATCCAAAGTCTATTTTGTCAGATATTATGGCTATGCCAGTTTTCTTTTGCTTGCAAATATCTTCTTCCAACCCTTCATAATTATTGATGTCTACCTTTGATGCCAAGGTGTGTTTCATGGATGCAACAAAAGGATAGATCCTGTTTCTGTACACATTCTGTTAGTCTGTGTCTTTTTATTAGGGAATTAAGACTATTCACTGTGAGAGATATCAAATGCAAAATTAATTCCTGTCATTTTATTGGTGCTGGTGCTGGTAGTGTATGTGTGCGTTTCTTTTCTTTTGACTTTACTGGTTTACTGGTTTGGAATTATTTATTCCCTATATTTTCTTAGATGTTGTTAATCTCTTTAGGTAGGAGTT
Organism: Ondatra zibethicus; assembly: GCA_004026605.1. Taxonomy (NCBI): domain Eukaryota; kingdom Metazoa; phylum Chordata; class Mammalia; order Rodentia; family Cricetidae; genus Ondatra; species Ondatra zibethicus. The sequence goes on from PVIU01005077.1 coordinate 22,644, forward strand.
TACCTTCCAGTACCTTCTGTTAGGTTGGATTTATAGATAGATATTGGTTAAATTTCACTTTATCATTGAATGTTCTATTTTCTCTATCTACAGTTGTTGAAATTTTTGCTGGGTATAATATTCTGGACTGGCATTTGTGGTCTCCTAGAGTCTGCAGCACATCTGTCTGTGCTCTTCTGACTTTTAGTATCTCCTATGAGAAGGTAGAAGTAATTCTAATATGTGTGCCTTTATATGCTACCTTTTTTCCCTTGCAGCTCTTAATTTTCTTTCTTTGTTCTGTATGGTTAATGTTTTGGTTATTATGTGGCAAGGAGACTGTCTTTTCAGGTCCAGTCTACTGGTGCTCTGTATGATATCTGTACCCTAATAGGCATCTCTTTCTTTAGGTTAAGGAAATTTTATTCTATAATTTTTTGAAAATATTTTCTGTGCTTTTGATCTGTGTTTCTTCTCCTTCCTCTCTTCCTATTCATCTTAAATTTGGCCTTTTCATAGTGTCCTGGATTTCCTGAATGTTTTGTGTCAGGAGGTTTTTTTTTTTTCAGATTTTACCTTTTCTTTGATTAAAGTATCCATTTCTTCTATTGTATCTTTAACACATGAGATATGTCTTCCATCTCTTGTATTCTGTTGTTGAAGCCTGTCTCTGTGGTTCCTGTTAGAGTTCCTAAATTTCCCATTTCCAAATTTCCCTCAGTTTGCTTTGTCTTATTAATTCTATTTCTACTTTCAGGTCTTGAATGGTTTTATTCATTTCCTTCCACTATTTGTGTTTTCATAGTCTTTTTAAGGGATTTATTAATTTCCTCTTTATGGACCTCTATCATGTGCATAAAGGATGCTTTAAGGTCTTTTATTTGCCCTTCATTTATGTTGAAATATTTAAGGGCTGCTGTAGTGAGATTGTTGGGCTCTTGTGGAGACAAGTTGTCCTGGTTGTTATTGATTGTGTTCTTGGACTGTTGTCTAGGCATCTGAGATTGCAATGATTATAAACCTAGGTGCTCATACCTGGTCTTGTCTTTGTTGGGTAAGTGTTTACATTCTTGGTTTCTATTTCCTTTCTGTTCTTAGGAGAGCATGGTAGTTATATGTTACCTTTAGGAAAATCTTCTGTGATCCTGATAGGTATAGCCACTGGGGATTCCAAGTAAAACGTATTTCTGGGTTTTGGGAATTGACTCTTAGGAGTATGGCCATGATGCAGCGGAGAGCTGAATGGGTACACAGGAGGGAGGAAAGCAGGATGTTCCACCAGTATAAGCTTAGTCCCCTGGGAATTGAGGCCAAGACTGAAAACAGGCCACAGCAGGTGGTCTGTTGCAGAGCTGGGAATGAAACTTGGAGTAAAGGAGGGAGCAGGGAGCAGTGAAGACCAGCACTTGGCTTACCTGCTTTGCTGCCAGGGTTTCCAGAGAGAGCCTGCTGAGGTTGGGAACTGGAATCATGAAATGAGTGGAGAGAGGGAAGTCTGGAGAGTCTGGAGGGGAAAATCTGTGTGATCCAGGAGCGATGGGGACATAGAGGAAGGGGAGTTGCAACAGGTAGCCTTCTACAGAGCTAGGGATGAGACTCGAGTTTTGGAGAATCTGAAGGAGAGATGAAGATCTGTAGTTAGCCTACCTGCTTCCCTGGCTGGAGTGGCCCATATATTTGCAGAGATCGCCTACTGGGGCTGTGGGGAGGGACAAAGCAGTGAGCGAGGGAAGGCTGTGAGGAGTGGATGATCTGTGGGCTCCAACAGAACTGAGGAGGGTGGTGGGGGTGGGGGTGGAGGGAGCTTCCACAAGGGATTGGGCTTGGAAGACTGAAGGGTGAGCTGAAGACCAGCATTTAGCTTTGCTGTTTCCCTGGCAGGAGTGGCCTGTGTGTTCCCAGGGAGTGACACTGGAGTTGAGGGCTGGGATAAAAAGACTGGGAGCTCTTAGGAGCAGGAGAGTGATGGGATCCACCAGAAGTGGGTGTAAGAAGGGAAGGGGCCTGCAACAGGTGGTGTGTTGCAGAGGTGGGGACGAAACTGGAGGACTGTATTTGGAAGGGCAGGAGGGTGACCATCTGCTGTTAGCCTACCTACTTCCCGGGATGAAGTTTCTTCTGGCTTTTTATTCTCTTCAGGCCTCCAGACTATTGAATGGTGTCCATCCACAATGACAGCACATCTTCCCCGTTCCACTCAACTCACAAGCGATCCCACTCAGCGTCTGCACTTCACCTGCCATCTAAACAGTCCTTGATTTAGTCAGGTTTTCATGTACAACTATCACAATGCTTTATGTTTTTTCTTACCCTCCTAAGTCTCCTTTGTTTTGAATTTCTCTGAGATTTTAAGTTCTCATTTTGCTATTAAAATTTCCCTAAATTTTGCCTGTTTTTAATTCAACATTAAGTTTAGTCATGGAATTTTATAAAGTCGTTTCATGGAGACATAATTTGCATACCATGCCCTTTTAAAATACATAATGCAATGAATTTTGTATTAACAATTATATAATTACCACCACTATCTAAAACAGATTCATTACATAAAAAGAGAACTTGCCAACCCTTTCAATTGTATTCCCATCACCCTGTTAGGACATTAAGCAATAGAAAGAAAGCTCCATCCATGATTTCACCCAGCGGTAAAACCTATCAAGTACAAAATCGACACACAGGGTAAGATGTGACCAAAGCTGCAATAGTTGGTTCTGGGGGCAACCAAACACTCTGATTAGATCTGAGTTCCCAGCACAGGACTGATTTCAACTCTGGTACTAGAAAGCCATTAAAAAACCAATGGCTATGGGTGCTGTTGGTCCTGGGGAGACTTTACCAACATTGTTTAAGTAAATCACTATAGTGTCGCATTGCCTTCAACACATTTATGCTTACACTTATAGACAGAGCCACCCTCAGCATTAGCCAGAGAGGCACCTCTTGAAAACAAATGGCATCACAGCAAATGCGGAAATACTTGGCTGTGTGAGGTGTTAAAAGGAGCGTGTGGGTGGGTTGAGTGATCAGCCCTAAGCAGGATAATTATACCACCCCCTCTGTAGCTCAGGGACTCACAGATGAAGGGGTGGAGAGAACACAAGAGTGAGAAGAAACGGAGAAAGGAGACAAAATGTAGTCTTCCGGGAGTAACATAGTCATTTCAAGCATTACCTTGTATGCTCTGGACCTGCCAAGAGCCAGCCACAGATGGAGGAGGGGATTGTGGGGTCTACCTGATGAATGGCATATAACTAATGAAATATTATGAAGGACTCTGGGGGAGGAGGAGTTGTTATCTTCAGATAAGTACTCATTAGTGAGCCTACTGGGCTTCATTGGTTATTCTACATCCATGATCTCACAGACAGCCCTGGTTAGACACAGTAAATTTCTCTCTCTCTTACACACACCCACACATACTGGCATGAACACTCAAAAGGGAGCTGAAAGGAAGAAGCAGGTTAACAAGGGCAAGAGGGAGCAAAGAGACATGGGTTTGGGGAGCCATGAGGATGCAGCACACATGGCACATTTGAACTGTCAAAGAGCGCATTTAACGCATGAAAAGGTACAGTTTCCCTAGGATGGCTCACACCTGTAGGCATAAAGCTTCTCAGTTTGCGTCTCTTTCTGAATAACTATTTTCTCTATGGTACCAACAGAGTAACACCTCCATGGCTCCATAAACTTCTTCATGTTTTAAGAAGGATTTAGAAAACTGAACTGAACCCTAGGTTTGCTCCTCTGACAGGCAGTATTTTTAGACCTGAAAACATTTAATCCATTTCCAAGATCAGAAGCATTCATACCAGCTCACCCTGGAAATGAGAGTGCTTTATGAGTTTGTTGGTTTCCCCAGGTAACTTAATTCCCCTTTCGCTAGAGGAATGAGTGGAAATGGCTTTTGATATGCTAACCCGAGGGAAGGGCTTTCTTTTGTTCAAGTACCTTCATCTTTTGCTTTGTAAAAAGCTACTTCATACACAGTACACAATATAAAAAATAAACACACAGTGTCCACACCCTCACACAGACCACAAGGGAAGGGCTTTGTCTTCCTCTGGATCTGAAGTTGTAGCTCATTGACATTGCCATGCCCATGTCAAATACACATTCACACGGGACAAACAGTACCCATTCACTCACTCAGAACTTCTTCAGCTTCCCACTGTTTTCTCTATTGCGTACATTGCTTTTTTTTTTTTTAATCAAAATTTTCAAGCGAGGTGAGTGCCTGGCTCCTGGCTGGAGGGTCCTACTTTCTAGGCCTTAGGCCCTAGAGTCATATTCTGCACCTCACCCCCACTCACCCTATAGACCTGGGAGCAGCCTTCCCACACCACATCCCCAACTGTCCCCCACAGCATCTGCTATCACCAGAGCCTTGGCACCACCTACACCCCAGGGATCCCCAGAGCCGCATCAGTGACCACCTACCTGAACCTGGGGGAAGAGTGACCACCTAAGCCACAGGCCCCACCTGCACCATTTGGAAAAAGAGGTGAACGCCTGAAGCACAGGCTTCACCTGCACCCATTGGCACAGGAAGAGACGGGGAGATGCACAGTGTAAGAATACGTTCAACAACATAAAGAGCATTATGGCACCAGCAGAAACACGTGGTTCTACATCAGCAAGACCTGAACATATCAGTACAGATAAAGCAGAAAAAAACTGCCTTAAAAATAACTTTATGAAGATGACACATTCCCTTAAAGAGGAAATGAAAAATTCCCTTAACTAAGTGGAGGAAAAAATAAACAAAAATTGGAAGAAATCAACAAATTCATTAAAGAAAGCAAAGAAATTCAAGGGAAAAAAAACATCAAAAAGGTGAAGGAAATGGTTCAAGAATTGAAAAGTAAAATAGAGGCAATAAAGAAAACACAAGAAATTTCTGGAAATGGAAAATCTGGGCAAATGATTAGGAACTACAGATGCAAGCATAGCCAATAGAATATAAGAGATGGAAAAGAAAATCTCAAGTGTTGAAGATATGATAAAGGAAACAGATTCATGAGCCAAAGAAAATGTTTAACTCAACAAATTCTTAACACAAAATATCCAGGAAATTTGGGATACCATGAAATGACCAAACCTAAGAATAATAGGGATAGAAGAAGGAGAAGAACTCCAGCTCAAAGGCAGAGAAAATATAGTCAACAAAAATCATAGAGGAAAAATTTCTCCACCTAAAGAAGGACATGCCTATGAAAGTACAAAAAGCTTTCAGAACAACAAATAGACTGGACCAAAAAAGAAAAAACGCCCCTTTACAACATAATAATCAAAACACTAAGCATAAACATATGGAATACAGAAAGTCTATTAAGAGCGGCAAAGGAAAAACATAATCTTATGGGACACTTTGAAAGCAGTGCTAAGAGGAAAGCTCATAGCACTAAGTGCCTATATAAAGAACCTGGAGAGATCTCACACTAGTGACGACTTAACAGCACACCTGAAAGCTCTGGATCAAAAAGAAGCAAACTCACCCAGGAGGACTAGATGACAGGAAATAATCAAATTGAGGGTTTAAATCAATAAAATAGAAACAAACAATACAAAGAGTCATTAGACAAATAGTTGGTTCTTCAAGAAAACCAAAAAGATAGACAAAACATTATCCAAACTAATGAAAAGGTAGAGAGAGAATATCCAAATTAACAAATTAACTCAGAGATGAAAAGGGGAACATAACAACAGACACAGAGGAAGTTCAAAGAACCATCAGGTCATACTTGAAAAATCTGTATTCAACAAAATTGGAAAATTTAAAAGAAGTGGACAATTTTCTGGATAGGTACTACACACCAAAATTAAAGCAAGACCAGATAAACAATTTAAATAGACATATGTCCCCTAAGGAAATAAATATGGTCATCAAAATCTCCCAACCAAAAAAGTCCAGGGCCAGACGGTTTCCGCCTAGAATTCTACCAGAATTTCAAAGAAGAGCTAATACCAACACTCCTCAAATTGTTCCACGCAATAGAAACAGAAGGGACTTTGCCAAACTCTTTTTACAAGGCTACAGTTACCTTGATACCCAAACCACACAAAGATGCAACAATAAAAGAGAATTACAGATCAATCGCTCTCATGAACATTTATGCAAAAATACTCAACAAAATACTGACAAACCTAATCAAAGAACACATCAAAATAATCATCCACCATGATCAAGTAGGCTTCATCCCAGAGATGCAAACATGGCTCAACATATGAAAATCTGTTAATGTAATCCACCGTATAAACAAACTGAAAGAAAAAAACCCACATAATCATCTCATTAGATGTTGAAAAAGCCTACTACAGAATCCAACATCATTTCATGATAAAGGTCTTAGAGATCAGGATCAGGGATACAAGCAACAAACCTAAAAATAATAAAGGCAATATACAGTAAGCCAACAGCCAACATCAAACTAAGTGGAGAGAAACTCAAAACAATTCCACTAAAATCAGAAACAAGACAAGGATGTCCTTTCTCTCCATATCTAGTCAGTACAGTACTCCACATTCTAGCTAGAGCAATAAGAAAACAAACAAAAAAAAAGATCAAGGGGATAGAAATTAGAAAGGAAGAAGTCAAACTTTTACTATATACAGATAATATGAGCGTATACATAAATGATCTGAAAAATTCTACCAGGGAACTCCTACAGATGATAAACACCTTCAGTAATGTGGCAATATACAAGATTAACTTACAAAAAATCAGTAGCTCTCATATACAAATGATAAATGGGATGAGAGAGAAATCAGAGAATTCTGATTATTCTTCACAATAGCCACAAACAACATAAAATATCTTGGGGTAACTCTAACCAAATAAGTGAAAGGCCTGTATGACAAGAACTTTAAGTCTTTGAAGAAAGAAATTGAAGAAGATATCAGAAAATGCTCTCAGATAGGTAGGAAGTAGCAATCTTAGCAAAAACAATCTACACATTCAATGAAATCCCCATCAAATCCCAGCACGGTTCTTCACAGACCTTGCAAGAACAATGCTTGACTTCATATGGAAAAACAAAAAACCCAAGAGAGCCTAAACAATAATGTACAATAAAGGGACTTCCATAGGCATCACCATCCCTGACTTTAAGCTCTACTATAGACCTATAGTAATGAAAACAGCTTGATATTGGCACTAAAACAGACAGATGGACCAATGGAATCGAATTAAAGACCTTGATATTAACCCCCATACTTATGAACACCTGATTTTTGACAAAGAAGCTGAAGTTATACAATAAAAAAAGAAAGCACCTTCAACAAATAATGCTGGTATAACTGGATGTCAGCATGTAGAAGAATGCAAATAGACCCATATATATTCCCATGCATAAAACTCAAGTCCAAATGAATCAAGATCTCAACAAAAATCCAGCCACATCGAACCTCATAGAAAAGAAAATGGGAAGTAGCCATGAATGCATTGTCACAGGAGACCACTTCCTGAATATATCAGTAGCACAAACCCTGAGATCAACAATTAATAAATGTAACCTCCTGAAACTGAGAAGATTCTATAAGGCAAAGGATACAGTAAGTAAAACAAAATGGCAGTCTACAGAATGGGAAAAGATCTTCACCAAACCCACATCTGACAGAGGACTGAGCTCCAAAATATACAAAGAACTCAAGAGACTAGACATCAAAATACCAAATAATCCAATTAAAAGTGGGGTACAGATCTAAACAGAATTCTCAACAGAGAAATCTCAAAAGGCTGAAAGACACTTAAGGAATTACTCAACATCTTACATCATCAGCGACTGCAATTCAAAACAACTCTGAGATTCCATCTTACACCTGTCAGAACAGCTAAGATCAAAAACACTAATCAAAGCCTATGCTGGAGAGGATGTGGAGTAAGGGGAACACTATTCCATTGCTGTGGGAGTGCAAACTTGTGCAGGTACTTTGAAAATCAGTATGGCAGTTTCTCATAAAATTGAAACTCAATCTACCTTAAGACCCAGCAATACTACTCTTAGGCCTATACCCAAAGGATACACACTCATTCCATAAGGACATTTGCTCAACTATGTTCATAGTAGTATTATTTGTAATATCCAGAACCTGAAAACAACCTAGATACCCCTCAACCGAAGAATGGATAAAGAAAATGTGGTACATTTACACAATGGAGTACTACTCAGCAGTAAAAATGATGACATCTTGACATTTGCAGGCAAATGGATGGAACTAGAAGAAAACCATCCTGAGTAATGTAACACAGACACAGAAAGACAAACACATTATGTACTCACTCATAAGTGGATATTAGACATAAAGCAAAGGATAGCCAACCCCAGAGAAGCCAGGAAACAAGGAAGACCCTAAGACATACATGGATTCCCCCTGGAAAGGGGAAATAGACAAGATCTCCTGAGTAAATCGGGAGTGTGGGGGAAGGGGGAGTGAGGAGGGGAGCATGAGGGATCAGGAAGGTCAAGTTGGGGAATGGACAGAGAGGGAGAGTAAGGAAAGAGATATCTTGATAGAGAGAGCCATTATGGGGTCAGTGAGAAATGCAGCACTAGGGAAATTCCTAGGAATCCACAAGGATGACCCTAGTTAAAATTCTAAGCAATAGTGGAAAGGGTACCTTAGCTTCCCTTCCCTTGTAATCAGATTGATGGCTGCCTTAATTGTCATCATAGAACCTACACCCAGTAACTGATGGAAGCAGATGCAGAGATCCACAGCTAAGTCCTGGCCCGAGCTTCTGTAGTCATCATAGAGAGGGAGGAGCAATAATATGAGCAAAAGGCTATAGACCATTATGGGGAAACTCACAGAAACAGCTGACTCAATCAAGTGGAAGCTCACTGACTCTACACTGACAGCTGGGAGACCTGCATACGACTGAACTAGGACCTCTAAATGTGGGTGACAGTTGTGTGGCTTGGGCAGTTTGTGGGGCCACTAGCAGTGGAACCAGTTTTTATCCCTAGTGCATGAACTGAGTTTTTTGGAGCCTATGGAGGAATACCTAGCTCAACCTAGATACAGAGGGGAGGCCCTGGTCCTGCCTGAAATGATGTGACAGACTTTGTTGACTCCAGTGGATGAGGATGGGTTGGGGAAAGGTGGAGCAGAAGGAGGGGAGAGAGGGAGAGAGACCTGGGATTGGTATGTAAAATAATATTGTTTTAAAACAAAAAAGGAAAAAAAGGGAGGAAGGAAGGAAGGACAGAAGGAAGGAAGGAAGAACTTCCAAGCATTATTTTTTTGTATGGCAAGGAGAAAGCTCTGAGTGAGTGTGAGTTGACTTGGGTTTCTGCAGTCAAGAGCCCAGTCCACCCAACCATACCTTTTGTGTGTGTGTGTCTGATAACATGTTGGTTTTTTACTTCATTCCCTCACTTCACCAGTCAGGTTCAAATCTCTGGAGCCATGCCAAGGACTTGGCAAGTGTCAACTGACTAGGGACAGGAATAGGGACCCTAGATACTGGCTTTGATGACCTCCTATTGGTCAGATGAGGAGAGACTCCTGAGAAAGGGGCAGTGATGCAGACACAGAAGAAAGGGACTGCAGTTCTCACTGTCACATGTAAGAATATGGGAAAAATAGAATCTAGAGATAGACATCTCCAATTGGATACTTTGGGGAAGATTTTTAGGGAATCCTCAGAAGTGAAGATTGAATCACCAAAGTTTCACAGATCCTTGATGCTGTGTTTGGGAGGCATACCCATGACTTGCAGAGAAAAGGATGATGAATTTGGTTGCTTGAAATAAAATAAAATAAAGGAAAATTGAGGAATAGTCAAGGGGCCCAAGTACATTCCTGTTTTACTTTTGGCTCAATTGTTTCTAGGTTACATTTGGCAAAAACAAAAACAAACAAAAAAACAAATAGGGCCCAAATGACAGATGCTTGTAGCTGTGTTGGCCACATGGGACAGCCTAACCCTCTGGTCCTCAGGCCTGGACTTGTGTAACTTGTGCTGTCCCTCCACTAAGGGCAAGCATGGCCCAGCTCCATAGCCAAGGGTAAAAGTCTGGTGACTTTAATATGCTTTGGGCCTGACAATTTAATCCATGCAGGCAGCATCAGGCAGAAGAAAAGCCAGCTGGGCCAGTGATTTCCCATCCATAGACTTAGTCACATCCTGTTCATATTAATGAGCCCCTCTGTTTTAGAGAGGGAGCCCTAAACACTTGAGTCCCAGTTAGTTCAGTCAATTATCTAGGGTGAGTTACAGTCCTGCAACTTAAGCAAGATAGCTATGAAGTAATTGGGATCCACATCCAAGGTGCTTGAACCTTCAAAAGTGATAGCATCAATGTGGCCTGAGTACATGGGAACATTTTAGAAAACCACAAGATTTATGACCAGACTGGGTAAGCTTTGAAGCTCACTAAAGATCATCTTTACAAAATTAGTAGAGTATTTGTTTTTGAAACAGTGTCTCTCTATGTTTTCCTGTTGTCCAGGCCAGCCACAAACTTGCTATGCTGCCTAAGCTGGCCTTGAACTCACAATCCTTCTGCCTGAGCCGCTGATGTGATAGAATCACAGATGCTTGCTGGCACAGCTAGAAATAACATTTAGTAGAGTTATGTAGATAAACAGAACTTTTGGATAGAGATTATTCTCTTTTTTCTTTAAAGTTTATTCAATACAACACAATCTTCAACTTCACTGAGGTGGCTGACCACATCCATAACCAAAGCCGCCTCTAAAGCAGAATTCAGTTGCTGAGTCAATCCCAGCTTCAACTTCTTGACAGGACCCCTCTGTGGTGTCTCTGTCTTCCCCCCCCCGCTTGTGAAACTTGCCCGTCACTCACACACTGGACCCTTGGGCCAAGGCCTGTAGCCTTCAGGATGGCTAAAGAACAGGGTGGCAAATATGATCTCTGGAGGTAGGTGAAGGTAATCACGGAGATAGTAGATAAGCTTGTTTGTAAAGTGCCAAAAGAAATGTCTCCAGGCAAACAGCTCCTTCACATAGCGTTGGGACTTCAGAGACTGCACAACCTTCATGACATGAAGGTTGGACACATTCTTGTCTGCCAGCTTGGGCTGTTTGGGCATATGGACTTCTTTCTTGGCAACCACCACTCCTACCTTAAAAAGGACTTCATATTGGCAATCTGATTCTTCTTAAGCATTAACATCGTGGTGGCCACAGGGTCCAAGACGGAGGTGGAAAGGAAGGGTGTCTCTTTTTGAGATTATTTTTTAATAGAAAAACACATAAATCCATAGCCACACACTAACATTTAGCTCATAGAGTATTTCTAAAAGTACTTAAACTCAACTCCTTCACACACACACGCACACACACACACACACACACGTGTATATAATTATATTCATTATATGTGATATTTTAATATGGTTCTCCTTGATAGTAAGTTATCAGAAACATCATTTGATCAACAGAAGAGCAGGAACCAAGTCTATTGTAGTCACTTTCTTGCCTCCCAGACCCTAACACAGGGCCACCTGGTACAATTTTAGTAACATTGTTTTAGTTGGGTTTTTTCATTGTTGTGAAGAGACAGCATGACCACAACAACTCTTACAAAAAAAAAACACTTAATTGAGGTGGTGGCTTACAGTTTTAGAGGTTCAGTCCATTATCATCATGACAGAGAACATGGTGGCATGCAGGCAAACATGGTGCTGGCTACATCTTGACTGGAAGGCAGCAGGAAGTCACCTGACTGCCACACTGAGGGAAGCTTGAGCAAAAGAGACCTCAAAGCCCACCACCACAGTGACACACTTCCTCCAACAAAGCCACACCTTCTAATAGAGCCACTCCTTTGGGGGCCATTTCTTTCAAGCCACCACAATTATTCATGCAGTATTCAAAGCAAGGTCATTAGTCAGTTTTCAGCACTGTAACAAGATGTCTAAAGCAATTATAAAGGGGAAGAGGCAGTTCACTTTGGCTCGTATTTTGAACCAGTGGTGGAATGGCCCCAGTCCTTTTTTGCCTATGATCAACAGCACACCATGATATGACTACATGGTAGGATATAAACACTCATCCCCTGAGTCGGGTCGCAAAGAAAGACAGGAAGTCGTTGGGACCTCACTGTGTTACTCAGGGGCACACACCCAATAACCTATAGGCTGGGCCCAGTTCCTACAAATTCTACCCAATAGGGACAAGCAAGGGAAGAAGCCTTCAACACTGGCTTTGGGAAACCTTTGCTGAGACCGTAACAGACTGAGAATTGAGACCACAGGCTTAGAAAAGCGTATGAAGTTTGGGAGAATGGTAAGTATCAAATAACTGTTTTCAAACCAGTGTGTGGAAATCCTCCACCCTTTTTAGTTCCTCAGGAGGGAAAAGAAAGTCCTGTCCATGCATTGCCCCAAAATGAGCAGGACATGTGAGTAGTAGATGTAGCATGCGGCAAACCTAGCCACATACTTCTGAGGACCCCAGATTTCTTCTTTCTAAGCTTCTCTAGTTGTGGGCAAAATTCAAAAGGAGGGCTTGTGAGAACCCAGAGATCAGCTCACTCTTGGGACAGATTTATGTTAAAATGCCTGCTGTTCCTCTTGGCTGTGTGTCTTTGTGACTGTTCTTGGAAGGGCCATGACTGTCCCTTCCTGCCTGCGCATTGAAAGTTATATCCTACTGACATCTCAGAAGTTCAGTGTGATGAAACACTAAGCCTAATGTACAGAGCACTGCAAAGTTTAATATTTTAGCCCATTTTATCGCATTATTTGGAAAGCTGTCATAATTGAGGTTATTCTGGATATCAAGAAGAACCATATTAAAAGGATTTAAAAGAACCATATTACAAAAGGAACCATGTTAAGCATCAAAAGATATAGGTAAAACGCTTTTCCAAGTTATTCTATTATAAATTGTTGTTGATTGGGAGACAAAAACTAGAGTCAAATTTTTTTCAGTGAAAATTGGGTCTATTCCTTGTAAGCAAAATATGCAGAGAAAGAGCCCAGAAGCAGAGCACAGGAGGAAAGCAGGACTCTTGCAAAGCCATGTGACTTTCTGTGAAGTAGGAGCCTCACACCAGGTCTGGCGAGGAAGGACTGTAACCTCAGCATTGGGGGGGCAGCGTATTGAGGCAACAGAAGCACAGGCTCATAGACAGCCTGGGCTACAGAACAAGTTCAAAGCCAACCTGAAATACTGGAGAATGTACACCTTGTTTCCACTTCTTCAAAAAATGGAACCAACAAGATGGCTGATTGGGTGCAGGCACTTGTTTGGCTCTGTGAACACTTGTGGCCTTCATGAGGTCGGGCAGCTGGTCTATGATGACCTCCCTTTCTGCACTTCATTTGTGTACTCTTCCGATGCTCTGCCGCTACCAATCAGTCCAGTAAACATAGTCACCCAACAGGGTGAACCGAATATGTGAGGGATTTTGTCTTCCACTAGCACATGCCTCCCAGTGCCATCAGTATTCATAACCTCAATTTTGTCTGTCTTGGCATCTCCCCAGTAGATTGTGCCTTCATCATAATCCAGAGCTAAGCCATTTGGCCAATCAAGGGAAGTGTCAACAAGAACTACTTGGTCAGAAATATCCAGAACAGCTTGCTCGATTTTCGGGGTTTCTCCCCAGTCAGTCCAATACATGTACCCAACCGTGGGATCTAGCACAATAGCCCAGGGTTCCTCTAAGTCCTCTGAAATCAGAATCTTCCTCATGATCCTGTTGAGCCTTGTCACCTCTATCTGATCAGTGCTAGTGTCTGTCCAGTACAGGCTTCTTGCAACCCAGTCAACAGCAATACCATCAGGATGGATGAGCTGGGCAGTGACCACAAATTGACTACCAGATCCATCTATGAAGGAACGATGGATGGCCCTCACTTCATCATCAGTCCAGTAGATATAGCCTTCTACAGGGTCGTAGTCTATGGCAATGGCATGCCGGATATCTCCAACTGCAGGACAAAGTCAGTAAAATCTGGTGTATCCAAAGAAATGCGCCTCAGGTCTGTCCTTCAGGCTAAGAGCAATAGTTCAGTGGCACCATCTTTGCAGGTTTTTCCATTCTCCAGAAGCTTGACCCCAATTGGACAAGCACACTGATAAAAAAGGCTTGATTGGATACATCAAACACAAGTGGGAACACCCACCATTATCAATTCCACATGGATTTGTAGCATTTGGCTGCCTCTGTCTCCTTCAGCAAATCCTACCGGCGTGCACCACCACAACTGGCCGCATCTGCCTCCCCTCTCCTCAGGTGTAAGCTGAATTCAATGAGCTGTGCAGTCAGAGGAAGATCCTGAGAATATGGATCCACAATGTGAACCACTTAAGTCACTAATGTGTAATTTTGTATTTGAGGCCCAAAGTTCATGACTTTAAAACCTGAGGATTTCAAAAGCCAAATCTTGACACTATTATAAAGCAGTGCCATCCCAGATGTCCTAAAATCACACCTCTTCTCATGGCCTACTTTAGGTTTGGGATATGGGACAGAAGGAAAAAATAATTTATAAAACTTCTTTGCTTTTCTTCATATCTATTTTTGTCTTTATCATACCTTTCACTGAATATATATGTATGTCTATATAAATAATGCTTAAGTTTTCCATAATAAACAATAAATTTTCCTGAAATAATCTTTGAAGTTTCCAGGAAGAAGATGGGGCCCCACATATGGCGTCATGATGCTGATAGCGTTACTACAAGACCTATTTTGAGTACCAGATGCACGAAACAGTTCCAACTTGGTTAGCTGAAATAGTGCACATCTTTTACAACATTCTGGCCAGACCTCCACAAAATACTCAGAGACTATTTGCAATTTTATCAGGCCAAATATTAATCTTGGAATTTAACCATCATTTACTTTAACAGGAGCCCCTAGAAAGAATGTCGCCCCCATGACAGCTGGAAGAAATTTTAGAGGACAACATCCCCTCTCCCAGCAAATTTGCCCTCAGGCTTAGGGGCATCATTTAGGGGTTGATTATAATTGGTATACAGTTGAGGGATGGGGGAGGAATTTTATAGGCCCAGGGATCTTTTTGAAAAAAAAAAAGAGGGATAATTGGATGATAGGATAATAGATTGGTATGTGTGAGTTATTGTTTTTAGACAATTATATTGTTATCGATTCTTGCATATTGATACAAAGTTAAATTATATTGAATATTGTATGCATGTATGCTTCTACCTTTGTTTAAAACATTGTTTATGTATTGATATATATATATTTACCATATTGCAGTGTACATTACTACCTCTGATCAAGATATTTATACATTGTTTACATTTGAAGGTCATTGTCCTCATTTATTTCATAGTTGTTTATTGTCTTAGTCTTTAAGTTAGATAGGTATTGAGAATTATAGATCAATAGTCATCTATTTTTGTCATATTTATAATTAGACTAATTAGGTTCTTTAGATATATAGAGATTATATTCAGTATAGATACATAATCTTCAACCTCTTCAAAGATCTGTAGAAAATAGCCTTTAACTTAGAGTTTCGTGGTAGTGAGACACAATCGCTCTTGACAACACCGATCTATTCCCAAGAGAATGTTGAGCACCAAAGACACTCCACCTGGAGCCTTTCTTCTTAGCAGAACTGTCCTTTAGGCAAAGAAATGCTCATACCTCAATCACTGACAGAGATACAAAATATCCGTAAATGGATAAAACAGGACTGTCATATCCTGCCAAGACAGGGTAAGATAGTTTTGAAAAGTTTCTTGTCTTTGAAAATGTATGTCAGTTATGTTAGGCCTTAGCCAAAGTTGGTTGTTTCAACATTGCAAATGAGACTTTGGGTGATTGCCCAGGTAGTCAGTTGTCTCTGTCATTTGTTGCACATTTTGGAAATTTCTCGATTGCACTTCCTGTTCATTCAAGTAATATTGTTTCCTTTCTCAGACCTTTGATGGAGTTGAAGATTAGATAATTGTAGTTACCTTCCTCATGATTTAGCCAAGCTTAATTTCAATGCAATATTTAGACTCCTTGAAATAAAATGTTTAGTAAAACTTTTGTTATGTGTTCCTTGCTTGATATTGTTTATTGTTTGTAATTTTATATTTGGTATTTGTTCCTATTGTATATAGTTGTATTGGGTTTGGCTCTATCTTGTTTAGACAAAAGGGGGAGATGATGGGGAAACTCTGTCAACCAATCACATCTAATTAAGGCATGGCTACCTGCAGTAGAGGAGGAAAAACTGGGAGAACTCAGGTGCGCACTCCCTCTGAGCAGTGCCCACCAGACATATAGGAAGTCAGACCTCCCACTCTTGTAGCGTGAGTTTTCCCCTTATAACCATTAAAATATAATTTTTATTCTTGAGCTGGCCTAGTTATTCATCGTACTGACCTAATTCGCTACACTTGTCAAGCCTGATGACCTGAGTCCAATCCCTGGAACCTGAAGGGTGAAAAGGAAGAACCAACTTCCACAAATTGTCCTCTGACCTCCACAAGCAGACTGTTGCTTGTGTTGACCTCACAAACAGATAAATAAGTAAATAAATATGAAATTTTAACTTAAAAGAAAATTTTAAAAATGTTGCAGATATAACCCCCTTGGCATGCATGAGGACCCAGTTTCTCCATTGTCAACACTGAAATAAATTATTAGGCAACCTACACTATACAACAGCAAATCCCAGACATTTGTATGTACCACCTGCACAGGCTTATTAAACTATGACCACCGTCACTATCCAACCCTTGCCCATTACTAATTCCTTAGTTTGTGGGTAGTCTCAAAGATGTACATTTCCAGTACATTGACTGTTCTTTGACACCTTTGAAACCACAGAACTGGCGGGAAGCCACAGCTCCCCTTGTGCCTGGAAATCACGTGTTATCTGTGCCCACCCACAGACATGCAGACTTCACTGGTCTGGAGTGAAGTCTGAGTATCAGAATATGGCCCCTTTTACATGTAGACAAATTATATTGCTTGCACTGTGGGTACAGAGAAGTACAGTGATGTTTGCATGCAGTGTTGGTTCAGAGAAGCACCGTGGTGCTTGCACACAGTGTGGAGGATGCAGCAGAGCTGACCACAACTTCATCACCAGTTTAACTTATTTTGGATGAGAATATTTGAAGCCTACTCCTCTATCAATACTGTGCAGCACTTGATTATATCTATTGATCTATTATATCTGTTGTCTGTTTGAGACTTTGTGTGCAAGGACTTTCAACACCCAATTTCCTTTATGTTTTAGTCTCTGGTCATTACTATTTGTCTCTATTTTTTATATATAATTTATTCATTTTCATTTTATGTAAATAGGTGTTTTGCCTGCAGGTATGTCTGTATGAGGGCATTGGATCCCCTAGAACAGGAAGGAGTTACAGACAGCTGTGAACTGCCATGTGGGTTCTGGGACTTGAACCTAGGTCCTCTGGAACAGCAGCCAGTGCTCTTAACTGCTGAGCCATCTCTCCATCCCCTATTTGGCTCTTTTTAAAAATAGTAAATTTATTATAAATAACTTGCCAATATAAAACATCACGACTGAAATTAACTAGAAGCAAAGTCTACACATCTCGATTAAATTTTACACCACTTGAAAAGCCATTCTGAAGCTGTGGAGCGTCACAGTGGGTTTTACCCCTTCACTGTTCAACTTATTTTTATGCACGTATCCACCACCATACCCCCAAAACTCCATAACAAAGCGAGAGCAAGAAAACCAATTAGCGTTAAGTCCTCTCTCAGAACTCGTGTCCATCACCTGCATTCAGTCCTGTGTCCCCTAGATTTTAGCTCTCTTTTGTACATGCTGTGTTAGACCCACATGTACATCTGCTTAAATATATACATATATGTCATGGGATAGGTTCTTTATATAAAGAAGAACACGAAGGGTTTTTGTTTGTTTGTTTCTGAGATCGTGTGACCTCGCTGAATAATACATATTCTAAGTCCATCCATTTTCCTGGAAGCTTCATGATTATATTTTTTCCTTAGAGCCGAATAGCATTCCATTTTCTATGCATACAAGTTTTTCACTATATGTTATCTGTTGATGGACAACTAGAAGGGAGAAAATTTTGGGGACTAGGAAGCCATACTCTAGATGGCCGTGGACATGGAGAGTGTGGACTCGTGGTGGTCACAGGCAGCTGGAGCCTCATGTGGTGGTTTGTATAAGTGGAAAAAGGAGGCCAGAGTCACACTTTCACTCTCAGACTTTATCCTGTCAGCATTTGGGAAGTACAGAGGGTTTCAGAAAGAAAGTGATGTAAGTGGATTGAATCAGAGGTGCACGAAGCAGACATTCCTGGGAGATTATCTAGATTGATGGGTGTACATATCGAACGATCAGACAGCAATTTCCCACTCCTTAGTTGATCCGTCAACGTCTGATTTGAAGTATGAGGAAAAACAACAATACATTTATTTCAGTCCCAAGTGCCCCTTTTTGGACTTTGAGAATGTGGAAGAGTAGTTAAGGGGGAGAGAAAACGTCAGAGGGGAGAACGGGGTCAAAGAAAACAGTTTCAAAATCCACCTGCCGACGGCTCCCACAAAGGAGTAAAAGTTAAGACTTTGGAAACAGGATTCCTCACTTGGCCCCTGGTCCTCTGAAACATTCTCCCTGAGGCCAAAGGGCGCATCCAGTGGCCTGCACTGCCACCTGCAGACTGAGATTGGAACTAGCTCTTGGACGTGCCGGTGGTTTATCATCAGCTGATCATCATCGCTCTGCCTCTGACTGAGTTTGCATCTCACGTCTCTTTGCTTACACTTAACCTTAGCCTTGAAGCTGCCATTTTGCAGGAACATTAAAAGATAATCTTCCACACTCATTTTTACATGTCAAGAAATCAGAATGAGTCTTCAGAGTGTTATTTTAAGTGACAGATCTGACCCTCACCTTGGTGATAAGTGAAGGTGAATCTCACAACGTCATCTCAGACTTGGCCATATTTATTTTGTATATTGTAGGAATGGCCTGATTCTACAGAGACAATTCTTTCTAGTGAAAAAATTCAATTCTTTCCTTGAATCTCTACTATCATCCCCATTCCCTACCCCACCCTGTCTTCCTGGAATTTTAGCTCTCTACTGTTTTCCAGATATTAGATTTGGGAGAAGCTGTTTATTGTCCTTCAGGGTCTTGCTTTCTCCATCCGAAATACACTTACAATAGTTAAATGAATGGTATGTAAAGTCCTTTGGCTTTCTTGTCCATGGAAAGACTAAGTGTTAACTATTCTATCCAAATTAACATCTCATGAAAAGATAGCTGCTGCTGTTGCCCTCTGGGTAGAAGAGCCCAAATGGAAACAATGTCCTCAGAACAAGCTATCGAATCCCAAATACGTGTGTGCAGATTAATCCCTGGAATTTATGACACCTACTGCTGAGAGGTTTAATGGTAACTAAAGCTGGTAGAGCTCAGACAGAATTCACAGGAGCACTTATTTGAAATGTACCTATTTAAGGATGTTTAAAGTCTTAAGTCGAACCCAGCTACATTTGTCCGCTGTAATTCAAAACCTCCTGGCAACCAGCTATACTGTTCTGCCCAGCCCAGTTTCTGCCTCGTTCTGATATCCCTGGAGTGCAGGGCTCAGTCTTTTAAGTACAACTGCTTCCCGGGTATTTAAGGAGGCTGCACATGAATGAAGTTGAAAATGACAATGATAACAGGTAACCTGATGGCTGCCTCCTGGATGCTCTGTGCAGTTCTCCCCAGCAATCACAGGATAAAATAAAGCTGGCGTCGAGGGGCAGTTTCTCTAATTGCTACAGCGGGATGCCAGCAGTCTGGACTTGAAGCATGGGTTAGCTCTGCAGGAGACCAGCTCTAAGGAGAATGGGAGGAGACACAGCCTAGAAGATGCTCAGAAGTGGCTTTTGTTTGCTGAATGGTTGCCACGCCACTTGAATTTCCTAGCGGCCCCCCCCATTCCTTAAATGCTGTGAAAATATATAGTTCAAATTCCTAGAACAGGCTTTAAAGAAAGAGAAGCAGCCAGCAAAGGGCAATAAAATCACTCCTAGTTCTGATGGCTGCCACATTCAAGCAGGTACAACTCGTAGAAACTTACAAACACACACACATACACACACACACATGCATGCACACACACATCAAATGGTGGATATTCTTTTCTAATTTTACATGTATATTTCTGTGTGGTGTGTCCGTGGAGTGTGTGTGTACATGTGCATGTGGGAGTGATACCTATGTGTGCACATGCATGTAATGGCCAGAGGCTGATGGTATCAGGTATGTTTGTCTACCACTCTCGACCTTAATTTTTGAGACAGGGTCTCTCAGTGAACCCAGAACTCACTGGTTCAGCTGGCCAATGAGCTTGGGAGCTCATTCTGTCTTCACATCCCCAGTATAGGGATTATAGCCATATACCACCTGCATTATCCAGCCTTATTTGTGGGTGTTGGGATTCAAACTCATGTCCGTGTAGTTTTTTTGACTTCTGGCCTGGAAGATGCATCATGAAGGAGTTCTAACACCAGAGAGTGTGTGTGTCTCCCAACCCTTAGGCAGAAGGTTTTTGAGTCCATTTGGCTAAAGGCCAGTTTACCTCTTTGTTCTCTCTGAGGTAAAACTGGTAAAAGCATGGTAAAACTATAACAATATTGGAGAAGACTAACAAATGTGATATGAAGAAAACAGGCAGATAAAAGGACCAAGATGAATAGGAAGCAGGCCATAAATGTATGTCATTTTTCTGGATTTGGGGAGAGTTTGAGATATTTGTAAAGTGACTTAAACATGCATTCTGTTGTGGCTTATTTTCACATTGTAAGCAAGTATTTTGAATTTGATTTTGTGTTTCTGTTTGAATTTTTAGGAAATTTTTTGTATTCTATATGTTCATTCTTCTCATTGTAAAATTATGTGTCTCTGTTTGGAATTGTGCACGTGAGTGCGAAATCCCTTGGAGGTCAAAGTTATGGAAATTCTCTGAAGCTGGAGTCACAGGTGGTTGTGAGTCACTTGATGTGAATTCTGGGAACCGCACTCAGGTTCTCTGCAAAAGCTGTACATGCTCTCAATCACTGAGCCACCTCTCCTTCCCCTTGAAGGTCTTTTAACTTGTGTATTTTCCCCTCAAATGTGAACCATGACTATCAAAGCAAAATTATAACCCTGAAAGAATGTTTGAGAGTTATGTGAATACTTACGGTAGTTAATTAGCTTTCCTTGACCTAATGTGGAATTGTATAAGCATAAAAAGAAAAAAGTAGACAAATGCCACTTTATAAAAGTGGCAACTTATTAAAAATATTTCTATCATAGCAGATGACTTCAAGAAAGTCAATAGAAAGTAACGGAGTTTGCGAAATAAGGATGCAACCCAAAGAGCAGAGTGTGAACTCAAAAAAGAATCTTGAGGGTGAGGTGCTGGGAGTGCAAAGCATTGATGAAAATGAAATTCCTATGTCTATGATGATGCAACATTCTCTCGAGCTTGTGTGGCAACCTAGGAAGTGAATTTTAGCTACTACAGCATTTACCACATAGACACCAATGTCAGATAACAAAGCAGAAAACAAGCACAGAACCAACGACAGAACCCATTCATATGGAAACATTAAGTAGCCTTCAAATAACGCAGGTGTTAAAAAGTTTGTCTTGGAAGTTAAGCAAATGTTTAGAAGCACATAATAATAAAAATAGTTCATAACTAAAGTAGTAGAATAAGTGTTTATGGAAGGAACAGAAGACAAAATGAATGTGCTAAGAGTCCACATCAATAATACTGTATGTGGGCCAGTGAAATGGCACAGTAGGAAAAGATGCTTGCTGCCAAGCCTGCTGACATGAGTTCAATCCCCCTTGTTAGGACTGAACTCCCACAGCTACCCTCAATCCTTACCACATGTCTCTGTGGCATTCCCGTTTATTGCTCCATCTCTAACACACACACACACACACACACACACACACACTCACACAACTATTAAATGTAATTTTGAAACATATAAGAAGAAACATACCTAAAACATACCTAAAAATACAGGAGAAAGAGCAGAAGGGTAAGGCAATCTTGTAGAAGACGCATAAAAAAATCAAAGCAAACAAGTCACTATGAACGTGCAAAAATCAAAGATGCTTACTTACTTTGCATTGATTAATAAAATAAAAATTCTATACTATTGTGCAAGACAGACTATGGAAAAATTACACTAGCAACCAAAAAGAGGGCTTAATTGGAGATATAGTATAGTTAAAAAGAAGTTAGGAAATTTTGAATGAATTCATGTCAATTTATTAAAAACTGAGATGATTCTCTAGAAATTACCAGTTATATTTATCAGATTGTCTACTTAAATTTATCACTCACAAGACATGTGATTCTATGAAGAAGAGAATTGATCTTTAGCCATTAAAAATGTAAGTAGTAAAAGTTTATCCTCTAAATTGACTTCTGGGTGAGATATTTTGATCCCCAATTTCTTCATCCATTTCTTATTTGTGTGTGGTATTTCTATGGGGACAGAAAAAAAGAAGAAAAGCACCCTAGACCATTTTATTAACACAACAATCACAATGACACCAAAAAAGAAAGAGATCTGCATGAGGAAGGAGCCATGCAACCTTTAGCAGAATTCTCAAACACCATCAAACAAGCAGGAGCTACTATGATGGTATTATCAGTGTGATCAGATAAACTCATCAGAGAGCCCATGGGTGATCTAATGGGAGAAAGGAAAGAAAGCCCTAAATGTGATTCAACATTTAAATGAATTAAGGAATAAACTCTGCATATGTATGCACAGGAGTATAAAAATAGGTATTTGATAAAACTAACAGTTATTCAAGGTTACTTTCACATGTCTGTGTGTTCACACACACAGGGAGAGACAGAAACACACACATATACAGACACACAGATACACAAATACACACTCACAGACAGATACACACACAGACATTCACACACAGTACATTATTCATAATAGCCAGAACCTGGAAACAACCTATTTGCCCCTCAACAGAAGAATGGATAAGGAAAATGTGATACATTTACACAATGGAGTACTACACAGTGGTAAAACAATAATGACATCTTGAAATTTTTCAGGCAAATGGATGGATCTAGAAAATAAACATATTGAGTGAGGTAACCCAGACCCAGAAAGACAATTATCATATGTACTCACTCATAAGTGGCTTTTAGGCATGAAGCAAAGAAAAACCAGCTTACAGTCCACAACCCCAGAGAACCTAGACAATCAAGAGGATTGTAAGAGAAACATACAGGGATCTACATAGGAAGGAGAAAAAGGCAATATCTCCTGAGCAAATTGGGAGCATGGGGTGCATGGGAGAGGGTAGAAGGGGAGAGGGAAGTAAGGGAGGGGAACGGAGAAAAATGTATAGCTCAGTAAAAACAATTTTTAAAAGATAGAGGGCTAATATTCAAAATATATAAAGAACCCAAGAAACTAGGCAGCAGCAAACCAGATAACCCAATTAAAAATGGGGTACAGATTTAAACAGATAGTTCTCAACAGAGAAATCTCAAATGGTCAATAAATACTTCAAGAAATGTTCAAAATCCTTAGCCATCAGGAAAATGCAAATCAAAACAGCTCCAAGATTGCATCTTACACCTGTCAGAATGGCTAAAATCAAAAACACCAATGATAGCCTATGCTGGAGAGGATGTGGAGTAAGGGGAACACCCCTCCATTGCTAATGGGAATGCAAACTTATACAGTCACTTTGGAAATCGGTATGGTGGTTTCTCAGAAAACTGGGAATGGGTCTACCTCAGGACCCAGCTATACCAGTGCTATGCCCAAAAGATGCTCCATTCTACCATAAGGACACTTGCTCAACCACATTCAATCCAGGCCTGGGCTGCTGACTAGGACCATGTCTGGGTCCATGGTCCTACCACAGCCTGAGTAGGATCACATCCATGATCCATGTTGCCACCAAGGTTATGGGGTTGCCCAGGGTCTGGGTCACCTCTTGTGTCCATCTTGGTTTCCAAGGACTGTGCTGCCTCTGGGAGACATGATGGCATCCAGTCCCAAGCTGATGCCAGGGCCCATGTCTGGGTCAGTGGCCCTGCAGCAGTCAGAGTCTGTGTTTATGTCCATGGTCCCTGATACCATCAAAGACCATGCTGATACCAGGGGTCTTGGCCACCACCTGGGACCATATTGGTGTGAGGCACCACAGCACCCAGTGATGCTGGGACAAATGAAGAGGTGTTGGAAAGATGGAGGAGTGAGGTAGAGATCTTTGTTTCTTTCTTTGCGTGATTATTTATTTTGATTTATTTTTTATTGATTTTCGGGAGTTTCTTTCGGGGGGGATGCTGCAGAGGTGCAGGGAGGATATAAACGAACTGGGTGATGAGCAGAATTGGGGTACCAAAGAATCAGTGGGGAATTATGTTATTAAAACGACACTTTTATATACATAGACATATAAAAAGCTATCTAACTCAAATCTTATAAAAATATTTATACTTAATAGTGAGATGTAGAGTCATTCTTTTTCAAGTTAGATACAATGTACAGATGATCTCTGAATCTAATGACAATCATCAAACACATTAGAAATTGCTCTATTGTACATCCACTAGATCTGTAGAGGAGTGAAAGTCTTTACTAATTAATATAAAAGAGAATAGTCAAGTTCTTAGGTTGTAAGCCACGTATGTGTGAAGATGTCAGTTAATTTTGAATTCATATGTGACTTGGGAGAAATTTTCTAAGGAAACCTCTACCAATATATTTGTGCTACTTGAAGCATTTGTCTAAAAAATATTAAAAAGATAAGGTTAAAAAAGAGAGCCACAATAATTTTGAATGAGAAGACCAAGAACTGAGCTCGTTAGACACTGAGGCTTGCTGTAAAGTAGGATCAAGAAGGTCATGCATGTTAGGGACAAAGTGAGTACAGGGAAGACAAAAGTGCAGAGACTTGGGGGTGAGGCTGTCACTGGTGGGTTTGGAGAAGGAAATGCATGTAAACCAGAGAAAACCCAGCATCACAGAGTTTCCACTCTTTCCAGGTTTACCATGCTTTGGCATTCTCAGTTATTACTTTTATGGTACTCCAAGTTTCAAGGCAAATCTTCTGTTTAAGAAGCAGTTAGGATGCAACAAAAATGAACGCACTGAAAAGTGCGTTTGAGAGAGCGAAGTGCAGCAAGCAAAAGAGAGAAACGGAGTGGAGGAGCTGTTCTTTTCTGGATGAGCAGCTGGTAGGACAATTCTGCCTTATATGTTTTGAAATGGTCTGAAGGAGGTCTTCAAACGTTCTCACCACAGAGCAACAACAAACGTTTAAGAGTAGATGAGCTCTTTCCTCTAACTAGGTTGTACAACGCGTCTTTGAATCAAAACATCACCCATGTTGCACTAATGCATACCTTACAATGTATAGAATTATTGGCTGTCCATCAACAGAAAACCAGGACAGTAATAGTTAAAGAAAAGCACAATGAATCACTCCCCATTGCTTTCTCTGGCAAGTCCCTTGCACTGCACAGAGTATTCAAGTGTAAAACAGGACTCACAGGTATATAGATAACACAAATTGGACTTTATTTTTCATTTTCATATTTTTTGGGGGAGGTCACAAAGGTAGGGGGCAGACATGGAAGGACTAGGAAATGAGTGTGATTGGAGTGCACGATGTGAGAATTCCTAAAGAATCATTAAAAATGTTTTTTAAAAAATTTTAAAAAGAAGCCAGGTTGTGGCAGCACATGCCTTTAATCCCACCACTTGGGAAGCAGAGGCAGGCACATCTCTGTGAGTATGAGATCAGCCTGGTCTACAAAGTGAGTTCCAGGACAGCCAAGGCTGTTATACAGAGAAACGGTATCTCAAGAAACAAAACAAAAACAAATAAACAAAACAACATAAACAGAACTCACAGCCTCAATGAAGAGTGTGAAGACACAATCCAAACAGGGGGATAAAATTTTTGTGCCTGAAATTAAACAAATTGGTTTTGGAGTTGGGCTTCTTTTTACTTCAGTGTTTTGCGCTCATGAGTAACATGCTTAAACATACATCAAAGAAAATACCCACAATCCTATGCCACTTAGGGGTCATGATCAGAAAATTTTATTGGAGATTGCTTTCACCTTTGCTACGCAAGTAGGAACTTAGTCAAAGCTGATGTAAACAACTAACATGACTTAAATAACTGACCAGTCAGACAATGCCTTTGTTCACTGTGGTGACGAGGCTGTATAATTGGACAGGTGAGCTACCAAAGGGAAGACGACTTGCCTCTGTTGAAGGAGAATTCACCCATGTGTAATCTGTTAATAAAGAAAATGCTGAGCTCAAGGCTCAACCCTGTTCTCACGTGTTAGAACTGTGTGGACAGAAGGCTCTGTCTCAACCTGTGGGTCATGACCCCTTTGGAAGTAGCGTATCAGATATTCTACGTAGTAGATATTTGCATTATAATTCATGGCAGTAGCAAATTAATTCCAGCTATAAAGCAGCAATGAAATAATTTTATGGGTGGGGGTCACTAGAACATGAAGAACTGTATTAAAGGATCACAGGATTAGGAAGGCTGAGAACCACTGGTCTATTGATCAACAGATACCCTGATCCACAAAGAGCTGTGTCAAATCTGAAGTAAGGTGAGAAGGGATATAAAAGCACTATTCTGAGCTTTACATAAAGCACACTATCATTATTTTATAGATAAAAATCTAGGACGGGGCTCAACTGACCTTTTTTTAATTTTCTTCATTGTTCTCTTCTCAAGATTCTTGAAACTGGACTTTAATTATGAACGATCTAAATTTTACAGAAAGCAAACCCCTCCATGAAAAGAACTTTTAATAGCATGAAAGATCAAATAATCTCCCCAGAAGTCAGGTAGAACTGGATGTGATGGTGCAGTCTTGCAGTCCCAGCACTCGGGGGTAGAGCCAAGAAGACAAATGTAGTACTATCCTTGGCTATATAGCAAGTTCAAGGCCAGCCTAGATAGACGAGACTCCGTTTTAATCCTCTAGACTTCGTTCCACAAAGAAGCCAGGTGGTAGCAGGGTGCCAATCAGATGTCAAAAGGTTTGATTTATAGTCACTGGCAGGTGGGCTTTTCCAAAGTGTATACTTAGAGGGCAAACATATCCAAAACTAGAACGGATCTATGGGGGAATACTGAGGAATTTGTTAGAGCTCAGCCTGAGGCTGAGTTTAATATTAATCTTGATAGAGGCATGTTTGCAGCTGGACAGGGAATAAGAGAAATGCACCAAGGGTTTATTGAACACGTGGTTAAAAAACCCATTTTTCTAGGGCTATTTTTCTTCTCCCATAAATGATTAGGAAAGAGAGAGGAAAGCTTCAAATTGGTGTCAAACTCTTTATTCCCCCCGTTTGGGATTATCTGGGAGATAAATATGTCTGTTTATAACATATCATTTCTGAGGAAGTTGAGAAGATGGAGTGGGAAAACGCAGTGAGCAGGCAGGGGTTGGTAAGAATTGAGCTGTAGTCTTTACGGTGGGGTTTGTCAGGCAGTAACAAGCTGCCAATGCACTCATACCGATTGAATCTGATACACAAGCTGAGTACAGTCCTTAGCCAATTATGTGAGAAAATAAACGCTACAAAATGATAACCTTGCTCTGTTTCCTGCCTATGGGTTACAGACAAATGCAATTTTCCCATCTGTTCCAAAAATGCATGACACTGTGAAGGAGATATCATTGTCACATTTGGGGGGCTTGTGTTAAATTGCAATTGTGCAAATTAGATTAGCGGGTTATACATCCTGTGGCCACATTAGTTGGCAGAAGCTATCTATAGGTGTTCATATGACCTGCAGACATCATAGACCAGGGCTTCAGGGTGGTGTTTCAAAACCATGTATTCTGAGTGCTGAATTGAATCACCCAGGTTAATTTAAGACATGATGTATTCCCTTTCAACCTCACTGCTAATTCTCCCCAATATATTCTCAGCCCCAACTTTGTTCGTGGGGTTTAAATCATCTAAATCTCATTGCCTTACACGGGCCATGCTTCTGACAAAACCACACATCCAGTCTTGGTGAACTTCTAACAACAATTAAAAAGAGAACAACAGGAGGAAAATGCATATATAATTCTGTTCTGTCTTCTGGATTGTACTCTTGTTACTGTTTAGTGCCCATCTAGAAGACACCAACTCAGGCTGCTCTGATGAGGTGCTTGGCAGGTGACAGGGCATAGTCAGCTTCATCTTGCAGTTCCCAATGCAGGAAAGAGGTGAAATATGCTTCTTTCCATGATGATATTTTTCTGGCCACAGTTTTATAAAAAGTCTATCTTTTGTTCACATGAATGTTCACTGTGTACTTGTTATCCTTAAGGATCTGCCTTGTATCTATAGCAAAATCCTTCACATCTTTTTAAAAATCTAGCCTTTAAATGTATAGAGGCTATATATTTTCCCAGCAAAGTCTCAGTGTTTCCATTATTCCATTTAGTTCACGATCATCATTTCCAGAGTTATCACAGGACTTTGTGTAAGGGAAAGATGTTGTTTGGTTCATCATTATCCTCCACAGCTCTTTGGAAGAACTGTCTTCTTTGGAGGCTAATGGGATTTTTTAAAAAATGCTTCCTGAGGTCTGCATTAAGTAAGTCTATTGTGTCAATGGCCAAATCTGTTGTATGTGTATTTACTCTTCTGCTCCAAGCCATGTCAGTCCAGTCCATATGTGCCTATCACAAATACCAATGACTTAATGTGTAATAGGCTGCACTATGCAGCAGAGCGGCGGGCTCACTCATACCTGTCTAGAGCATTAACATGCTTAAGGACCATAGCTTATGGTATGTGGCATTGTTTAGTGAACACCTTTACAGGCATTTAACTGTTCATCTCATATATATATATTTCCTAGATTCCAAGAATTAATGTCAAGGAAGGGAATTTACTGAGTTCTTTCCAATTTCTGTAAGAAACAGAACTAAAATTATGAGCAATGGGGTGATACAAGATAGGGGTTTCACTTCGGTACATCAAATAGGGAGCAAGATCTACCAGTACTAGTGAAAGGAATGCTCCTCACTCACAGCCCCTGTGGTAACCTGAATTACTTCTTTCATCATACTCCAAAATTTCTGTCAGCTTGGGTAGTGATCTGAAGTTAATTTACTATTCAGTTTATCATATGCTATGTAAAAACCCATCCAGAGCTTCCTCCTCTTCTGCTCCCGTCTTAAGACAAAGGTCACAAAAATAGGGTGGACAAAACAAACTCTTAGCTCTAGCTACAGGCACCGCTGCAACCAGGCCAGTTCTTTGTCCCCACCTCTTCTGCGTCCTGGGGTAGATACCCTTAGAGTCTATTTCATGAGATCTACACAAGATTTGCAGGGTGGTTGGGGGCACTGAGCTTATATGTCATCTTCCCAGATGCCACTTTAATTGTCTCCGTATTCACCAGAATGACAGGCCGGATCTTTGGACAGTTCTTAGGACATTTAGGACATGGACATCATTCTTTTGTCACTACTGATCCTCTATCTAAAACTGACTGACAAACAATTTTGGAACTACAAAATTTCAGTGACAGGTGTGTCCTTTTGTGAAGGAATACATTATTATTAGCCCAGAAGACTATCTGAAATGTCGAACATTACAGGAGCAGAAGTGATGAAAAATGGGCAAGAAAGGGTTCCATGGTGGTGCAGTTTGGGAATTAAGCTAAATACATGCCTACCCCCCATGGGGAGCCTTCACTCTGCAAAGCCTTTGGCAGCCACTCATTTGGATCCAAGGAGCAAATGAGAGAAGGAGTATACTGTGAAGACACAGCTGCCCAATTGTCTATCTTCCTGTAACTCAAACTCATGTGAGGGAATTAGAGGCCAGAACCAGAGTGTAGACGTGTACCTCGGGCTAGGCAGTGAGACTTGCTTTGTTGCTGCAGAGTTCGCAAGAGAATTAGTTCTTGCAAACATCTGTTTGGATTACAGACCTATCTGCTCATCCCTAACTGCCTTCCTAACTCAAACCTAAGTTTTGCTAGTAACATATAATTTGTACTACATTCACAATATAAGTTTAAAGAGTCAGAACTAAAAATATCCTTGCAATCAATACAAAGAAAAATAATAAAAACCTGGAGCAGTGCAATGCAGACAGGCATTTTCTGCAGCTGATCTCTGACTCACCCTTCCTTCCTTGCCTTTCCCTCTTCCTTCCCTACACCAGCCTAACTCACCCACAGTTCTTACCCGCCCTTGTTTCAGGAAACTTTTTTTAGCATAATATAATGTGTTCCAGAATTTTCCTTGATGTAATATGTATAACATACACATACATCTGCCCACTCACAGATTTTTGTTTATATCCAGATATCTTCATCTTTTCACACTTCAGATCTCCAAATAAGCCCTCAGATCACGTGACACTGTTACTTGTTGCACGTGGCTACACACTGACTCATGGAGTAGATATGTTGTAGCCTTTTAAACTTCAACACTGCTGAAACATATTTACACTGCTTTTCAGTTTTCCCCCACAGACAATGCTTTCATGAAAAGCCTAGTGCAGGTTGCATAGCAACCACTCAGTAAAAGTGATTACTTACTTCCACATTTCCGAATGGGGAAGCTGTGGTCCAGCTGGAAAGTTATCTAAGATGCAGATGAGCACACCGTCCATCCAGTTTGACTCTACTACACCTCTTTCATCGGCCTGCATGACACTATTCTCAGCATCACTATTCACTGTTTGAAATCTTGGGATTCTAACTGGAAATAAGCGTGACTGAAGTCAACTAGTACACAAGGTACCTGTTAGTGATAATTAAATACAGCTTGGAGATTAAGAAAAGTTTTTTAATATTTTGTAATATAATTGTCTATAAAATAATCATTGTTTATTAAAAATGTGAATCTTTGAGGCAAATTTGATGAAAGTATCATTTCAAAGCAACAGCCTCCAGGATGGATACTTTAAACTGTCTATGAATATACAAGGGACATTAGGATTTTGAGTTGTGAGTAGCTGTGTCAGATTAAACAGAGATAAACCTCCCACTGTCTGCTGTGACCAAACAACGCCTGGAAATCATAAACCAGAAATGAGCAGAGATGGACTGATGCAATTCCTGGAGAGAGAGAAGCAGACAAGAGAGGCCATGTTGATCTTGGCTTTTCCCAGTCATTTCCCAGTTAACTGTGGAAGAAAATAGAGGTCACAGATAGGAAGTGATTGCCTTGCTTTAGTAAAGACAAAGTTGGCTTTTCAAGCTTCCATACTGCCTGCAGTGTAAAAGGCAATGCCCTACAGCAACCTCGGATTAATTCATCTCATTTATTGGCTATATTTAAGTGAAATATGGCCAAGTAAATCCAAAGCTGAGTGGGGAACAGCATCTGGGAGGCCCTCGGAGCAGCAGAAATTTCTGCAGCTGCATTAGCAGGAAGAGAAGAATGGAATGCATGCAGATGTTCCGTTGATGCACCAAAGGGCCGGGAACGAGGAACAAAGTCTACAGACTTGATAAAATGGCCACACTTCAGTTGCTTGAAGAGAAGCACCGAGGTGTTAAATCCAAGCACTAGGAACAAAGGTTACTTAGATGACAGTGACCCACCGGGCCTGTCTGTTTTCCAGGGCAAATTCAGCACTTGGAGGAAGATGCGCTATCCATATCCTCCGAACTGTATATCTACAGTGCCGTGGAGCCAATGGGCATGAGTAAGAAGTAAAGCGCTGGGCAACTGACCAAGGAGAAGGTATTCTTTAGAAGGTCATGGTTGAAAAGACCCACAGGAGACATAGATATTTGATGAAGATGCTGAAAAGTGGATAAAAAAAGAAAAGAAAATTAATAGAAAAGCAGAATCTGTAAAGCAAAACTCTGTAAGTGAGAAAATATCCCATCTGTTAGTAAGACATGAAGTTGTGGGTTGAGGAGAAGATTAGACACCACAGGCCACGTGATTAGTGAACTGAAAGAAGGGTCAACGAAAACATCAAAACTGAAATGTGGGAAGAAAAAGGTGAAAGACAGAAACCCACATAGCCATGGTGCCGGTGTGTAACCAGCATAGCATCCTACATTCAGAACAGAAGAGGATATTAAATATGGAGAAGTCAGAAGAAGCACCATGCAGGAAACATTAAAGCATGTCCCAGGCGAAGAGAGATATTAAAAAGAAATAAAAGCAATCACAGAGACAAGCAAATAGCACCAGCAACATTGTCCATGATAATACTGTTTGAGTTACTTTACATGTTACTCAGACAGAATACCTGACAAAAATACTTAAGGAAGGAAAAATTAATTCGAGTTGACAATTGGAGGGCCAGTCCTTCATGGTGGAGAAGTCATGGAGGTAGGAGGTTGAGGAAGCTGATCACGTTGTGTCCAACGTTGGGCAGTAGAGAGAAATGAATGCTAATGTGAAGCCTACATTTTCCTTTATTTTCATTCGAAGACCTCCAGACCAAGCAACAGTGCTGCCCACAGTTAGGACAGGTTTTCCCAACTCAGCTAACATGAGCTAACATGAGCTCACAGGCATGCTCAGAGAGGTTCGTCTGGGTGATTGTACATTTCGTGACTCTGGCAATCAACATTACACATCACACACATACTGAAATTACAGTATACACCGTTTCAAGGGCAACTGACTTTTAAAAGAAATAGCTGTGTCCTGTGGGAGATTCTAACATGCAGAGAAGTGCATTTTATAAAGCCAGCTACAGCTAAGTGGTAGGAAATGTCAGTGTACTGTTAACTTCTTCTGCCCCTGGTAAAGGAGGGGGAGATTACTGGAAATCAGATCACAGGTGCATTAAAAAAGTGTTAAAATAAACTCTAAGCAGACACCAAAATAATAAAAACAAGAGTTAGAGCTAACAGATTGTGGAAGGGCCCCAATGTAATCACGAAATTAAATCAATACAAAAGAAAGCAGAAAAATGAAAAGGGAAACAGATAATTAGAAAAAAACAGGGGCTGGGGAGATGACTCAGCTGTTAAAGGCTAGTCTCATAGCCAAAAGTATTTTTTAAAAAAACACAGAAAACAAACACCAACGTAGCATATTTAAGAACTGAACATACCATTCAGTGATAGAGAATTTGCCTACCATGAGAAAAATCACAGCACCAAAAGAAAAGAGGGGGACAGTTTCAATCACCCATATCAATAGTAGTATTAAATTTAAGATGTTTATAGATTTTGATTGTTCATCAGGTATAACTTTGGGTTTAGAATAAGGTAAGAGCTAAATAGATCCCACCTCTATGAAACATACTAATTGCGAAGGTACAAGTCTGAATTCCAGGCCAATCTACCATGTGCAAGGCCCTGGGTTTGATCTTCAGCACTATAAAAAGAAAGTGAAAAAGGTTAAAAGAATAATTTAGACATGGCTCCACTGATAAAAGAAAGTTAGATTTCAGAGAAAACATCCTGTCAGTTTCTATGATGATAAAGGTCAATTCAATGATCACGAATGCTTCTGTACCTAATGGAGAATAGAAGTATAGAAGTGAAAACTGACAGAATTAAGAGAAAAATAAAGTCTCCAGCTATTCGAATCGCCTCCCCTCTCCTCTTTCCCCCTCCCCTTTTCTTCCTTCCCCTTTCCTCCCCTCATTTCCCCTCCTCTCTTCTGTGCTCATATCTCGCCTACCTTCCATTCCCCTGTTCGTCCCTGCTCTCCCTTTTCTGCTATGTTCTCCTTACCTCCCTCTATTTCTCCCTCTCCTCCTTCTCTCCCTCTACTACCCCATTGCTCATACTTCCTCACCTCCCAGTGGTAGGACAAACATGTGGAAAATTAGTAAGCACTCAGAAGATGAAGAGTTTTGTGAACTGGCCTCATGTATTTGACCTAATTTATAAAGAACTCTCTCTCAAAAAAATCTGGCTGGCACATATGTTTATATTCTTATCAAGTGTACATGGAAATTCCACAAAGAGCCCTATATTCTGGGCCAGGAAACAAATCTCAATTTATATAAAAGGATTCAAGTTCTCCAAAGTCTATTATTTTGTCACAATGGCACTTAATCAGTAATCAATAGCAGAACATAGTTGAAAGGCTCCACATATTTGGAAATGAGGCTGCACACCTGTGCATACGCTATACCATAAGGGAAAGAAATGAAAACGAATTTAAAACGCATTTTGAACTGAATGAAATAGAAATGCCATTTCTGTTCTCAGCTCTGAGTACAAAGAGCTTTGAGCAGAGCAAAGGCAAAATCAGTGGCTTTGCTTCAGCTCTTAAGAGGACTGGGTGTGACAGGTGTTTCCATTCTGGGAACACATGCAAATCTCAGAGCCGAGGGACAATCTGGAGCGCTGGTTCTGGGACACGCAACCCTGTGCCAAAATACAAGAATACGCAAGCCCCTTATAAAATTCATGTTGTACTTCTCTGGAACATGTTCATCCTCCACACACTTTAAAGCATATCTAGATTGCCACTAACAACACATGCAATGTCGATTCCATGTAAACCGAGGTTGCACTTTTTGGTTAGAAACTAATAACGGGAAGAACACATCTGGGCATGGAGAGATGTAATTTTTGCTTTTCAACTTTGATTAGTTGAGTCTGCAGATGTGGCTTCCATGGATATGCATAGAGCAAAAGACCCTGTGATAACAGTAAATGGAGGTATACTTCTGGCCAATCGCTGCAGGCTTAGTGTGGAAATTTCACAGTGAGAACAACGCCTGAAGAACTCATGCTTACAGGAGCGCAGAAGGATTAAACCTCCCGGATTTTTAAGGTTCAGAACCCCTGATTGACTTACAATTGTCTAGGGGTGTCCTGATGAAAAGGGATGGGTGTGGGCTGGCAGGTGATTCTGTCTACAATGGCTGGAAAGTTAG
Organism: Ondatra zibethicus; assembly: GCA_004026605.1. Lineage (NCBI taxonomy): Eukaryota > Metazoa > Chordata > Mammalia > Rodentia > Cricetidae > Ondatra > Ondatra zibethicus. The sequence goes on from PVIU01005077.1 coordinate 57,436, forward strand.
GTATTTCCTTTGGAAAATTAGGTACTTTCTTGTTGGATGGTCTGTTCCTGGATGGTGCCTGAGTGGTCTCTGTTGAGCCTGTCATGACTGGGCCCTACAAAAACAGAAGCATAGTAGATAGTTTCTGTGGTTTGAGTAGGAACTGTCTCCCAAAAAGCCCATGTGTTAATGGTTAGCTACCAAGGATAAGGCTTTGGGAAAGTGCCTGATCACACATTTTTTACCCTACTAATGGAGTATTCCACTGAACTGTACGCTGATGACATCATTGTGAGGTGTTGTAAACTGGAGATTGGAGCCTGGTTGGAGGAAGTGGTCCCCATACAAGAATGTATTTTGTCCAGTTCTTTCTAGTTTTCTCTACTTTCAGCTTGCAGGAAAGTGAGATGCTTTCTTCCACCTTGCTTTTCTTTCGTGATGTTTCAGCCTTGCCAAGGACCTAAGAGCAATGGAGCTAGGCAACTGTAGCCTGAAACTTCCGGAACCATAAAACAAAATAAACCTTTTCTCTTTTTTAAATTACTTCTCTGGAGTATTCTGTCACAGCAATGGAAACACAAATAACACATTAGTATTCTACTATATCAATGATTACAGTAAATATGAGGAGTCCACATAACTACATATAAAAGACAGAAATTGTTAAATTGAGTGAAAAAAAAACCCGACCGTATTTTGCCTATAATAAACTCACTTCAAGTATGATGATAGAGAGAGATTAAGTAAATATATACTGGGAAAATATCAATCCAAAGAAAGCTAGAAGGGCTATGGTACATATTAGGTCACATTTAAATCAACTGTCATAACATAGATAATTCCTTGATGTTAAAATTGCAGTGACGTGCTTGTGTATAATATGTACCAGAGAAAGAGGAATGAGTGAACATCGAACAATGACAAGATTACAAGGTCAATGCACAAAAGCAAGCTGCTTTCCAAGGTCGAGCGGTAAAGCAACTGGGATGCGAAACATAACAGAAAACACTTGGACAACAGGCGCCAGGGTGCAATAGGTAGGCATGAACCTAGACAGTATAAATGGTCTCCAACTGCAGCCCTAAAACCCTGGGGCAAAGCTCCAGAGCCCAGAAACGAAAGGAGCCGTACCACGTGTTCAGGTACTGGAAGACATGGCCTTGTCCGCTGTTTTGAGGCTGGGTTGTATGTTGTGTGTGTTTGCAGTTCTTACGTGTTCGTGGCAGATGGACCCTTTGTTAGGGCGTGGTATGCTTTGTCCTTTCTGTGCTAATTTTGGGGAAGCTGTTCCGTCTGGTCCATGTGGGACTTTCCTGTCTGACTTCACTATGCTTTTTTCTTCTCCTTTCCCTTTTTTGTGTGTTTTCAGTGCTTGCCCTGCATGCCACAATTCATATTTTAAGTTGATTAAAATCTCAGTTGAATTAAGACCAAATCAACCTCCTTCATCACACAAAAACTCTAACCGTGTATCCATCCATTCTGCAATGATTCCACATCGTGCAATAATTGTTCTCTAAGGTGATTGTTTGGTTCATGTGAGTTTTGGTCATCTAAAGGCATGATACCTTGAACTCAGAATTCAATGATACTGAGTTTTTACATTTATTTGTGTTATCTTCACTTATGTTGTATGTTTGCTTTTTTTTCTGTTTTCATTTTTTTGCTGATTGTCACATGGGCTCAGCCACCTACCTTGGGCCCTCTCACCACGGTGTGAACATTATCTAAAAGTTCTTGGGAGACAGTTTATAAAGTGATAGATTCCATTAGGTTTGATTTATTGGGGAGAGTATAATGTCTTCTTTAAGGAAAAAAAAGCAAAGTATTTTTTATCAAAGTTTTTCATTAGTTCTGAGTAAAGTTGAGAGTTTGGGAGCCAAAAATGTTCTTAAAAACTGAACTTTCTTACTATGTTTTTCTTTTGATCTCTCTAATTTAATGTCATGCCCAGAGTGGTCTTGCAGGCGTTTTCTGGAATTTCATCAGATTCTAAATCTAACTGACTGGATAGCTTCTGTTTGCCCTTTCTGACAGACTCGACAACAAGACCATCTTTAGTAGAACATTCATGGACGAACTTTTCATTCAGTGTCAGATTTGAAAGGATTTGGATTTTTATAAAGACACTGGCATATAGAGTTGGTGCTTCTGCTGCCTGTGGTTTCAAGAGTGGCCGTTTGGATGTTTCTTCCTTTGGCCTTTTAGGTGCTTCTTCCACAGGCTCTTCTTCCTCCTCTTCATCTCGTCCCTCTTCATCTTCCTCCTTGGCCATCCTCCTGGATTTCACAAGAGTGACTTTTGCAGGAGCTTGCTTCCCTTTGGCTGGTGTGGTCTGCACAGAGTCATCTTCCTCTTCTCCCTCATCATCGCCTTCCTCACTCTCGCCCTCTGATGCAGGAGCTGCAGCCTCTTCTTTCACTGCTGCTGGCTCATCTCTATCCTTGTCTTCATCTTCATCTTGCCCTCTTCACTGCCATCTTTATCCTCCTCTTCTTCCTCACAGCCTTTCTTCTTGGCATTCTTGCCATACTTTGGCTCCTTGACTGGACAGACATCTTCTTTTCACCCGGGGTTATGCCGATGCTTGCGCTGGCGTGGCTCTCTTCTTGCCAGGTCTTGTGACTACTTTCGTTGGTGTAATTATCTTCTTGTTTAGCATGGCTGCTACCTTTTTGCTTCTGAGCAGATGGCCAACTGCAGCATTTTGGGTTTTGTTCTGTTTGTTTGCTTTCTTTTTAGAAACCTTGTTTGCTAGGGCTATACTGATCTTCTTGCCTTTTATCCGAACACACTCTCCTCTCCACTACTCTCATCTTCTCTGCCTTTTAATGTTTCTCCATCTTCACTGTATTTTTCTGTCTCTTTGGTGGGAGCGCCTATTATCTTGCAGTCCTTTGATTTTTACTTGCATTTGCAAGTTTCACTATGACGGAGGTTTATGATTATGGAGTACGCAGTAAGTGAGTGCTAAAGACGAGGCTGAAGAAACACAAACAACATTGACGACAGCTTCAGGGGTGTCTTTGAAGTCTTTCCCTTTTCCTCTTCCGGGCTTCCAACTATGTATATGCTGATACACTGCAGCTTGTGTCCACACTTCCCTTCGACTCCTTTTTGTTTGTCTTCATTCTTTTTGCCTCTTGCTCTCAGACTCGGTCACTTAAACTGCTCTATTTACTAAGCTCATTAGTTATCTCCTATCCCTACTTAAATCTGCTGCTAAAAGTTTTGTTTCAGATTGTGTAGTTTTGAGCTCTGTAGTTTCTATTTGATTTATTTTAATAATTTTAACTCTTTCCTGTCATCTGTAATTGATGAGATATATTTTCCTGGTTTCCTTTAGTTTTTATCTGTGCTTTCCTTTATTTCTTTATTTAGGATGTTAGATGTAAGGTATTCACCCAGGAGACAACTATCTGACCGTGCTCAGAGAACTCTCCTTGTTCCTATCAATGGGTCTCCTCGTCGATGAGCCATATTCTATTTCTTTGAATGTCATGCATGCTACTGTGGAAATCTAAACATTTTTCTAAACATTATAATGTGGGACTCTGGGAGTCAAAGCACTCTCCTTCCCTGGGAGCTATAATTGCTGCTTATTGTGGATTGTAACTGCATTTTGAGGGGCTTGCTAAACTTGTTATCCACACTGGAGCCTCTGTTCTGTTAGCTTAGCAGTAAGCTACCGGGTTGGCAGAGATTGTCTTATAAACCCAGATTGCCAAACTATAAACCAATAATTAGCACTGTCTTGGTGGACTGAAGGAGCCTCAGGTTAGGCCACCCCTGTACAGTGTTTCACAAGACCAATTACACAACTTTTGTGAGGGTTTTGTCTTGTGACTTTTCCTGGGGAGATAATAAAGAATTATCTATCCACCTCAGACATGGAGCTAACCAACAGACCACAGAAAGGACTTTGTCCAAGAGTTCATCAGTGGTGCATTCAAGTGCAACCATAGCCCAAGAAGTTCTCTCACGCAGGTGGATCATGCAAATGTCCCAACCACAGCATAGATGAATCACAGGGAAAGAATGCCGGAATGTCCTCTCAACAATGTCTGAAGTCCCCAGCCTTGCCAGTGTATTGCTTGTCTTTTGTATAACCTCAGGACAGGGATAGGTCTCATGAATGTCTCATGAGACTTGAGAGCACCATAGTTCCCATGAGCTGCCCTTCTCCCTGTGCCAGGAAATGTTAATGGGCTCCTTGCAAGGGTCTCATCAGGACGACCGCGACTCTTCTCATCCAGGAAGGCAATGGCCTTGCCCAACTCAGATTGACGGTCACAAAGCAGTCCTCCACTTTCCTTGGCTCTGACACATTTTGTACCCTGTGCCCAGTGATGGCCCCTAGCCTGGGAGAGGTTCTGTGGATGTATGAATCTTCTCTTCCATTTAGGGCTGAGCTTTGAGCTGCTGTGAGTAACAGTATGGACCGCAGCAACATACTACAAACAGTTTGTCTAATTGTGAATCTCCATGGTAACTACTCCCACTGTAAAGTAAGTTTCCTTCAACTTCACTTGACAACAGCCAAATGCAAGGGCATACACAAACATTCAGAAGATGTCTTAGTTTTTTTCTATGTTGTGGTAACAAAATATCACAACAAAAGCAATTTAAGGAAGGAATGGCTTGTTTTAGCTCATAGTTTAGCCATAGTTCACCATGGCAGAGAATCAAAGCAAGAGCTTGAAGCAACTGATCACATTGTTTCTGCAATCAGAAGACAGCAATGACCTCACATGAATGCTCAGTCCAGGATCCACTGCCCAAGGAACAGTGCCACCCGCATGTAGGAAGGTTTTCCTATCTCAGTTAATGCAGTAGAGATAGTCTCCCACAGATAGGTCCAGAGGATCATCTCTCAGGTGACCAAACTGTCAAACTGACAAATAATATCGCCATTAGTATTATAGCATACTAATACCAATACAGAATAGAATTCATTTAATGGCCACATCACATCCCTTTAACAGAATGAGAGCAGTAGCCTCCTTGCTGAAGCCTGTTTTCCCAGACACAGATTTTTGTCTGGGCTTCCAGTAGCAAATATAGTTTCTCTCATTGAAAAAAAACTTTAAACACAGTTGGAAAATATTTGCCACATGTGGTGGTTTGAATAGGTATGGCCCTCATAGACGCCTGTCTGTGCTTGAATGCTTAGCCTATAGGGAAAGCACTTAGGAGGTGTGGCCTTGTCGGAGGGAGTGTGTCACTATAGGGGTTGGCCTTGAGGTCTCATGTACTCAAGCTTTGCCCAGTGTGGGAAACGGTTCACTTCCTGTTGCCTGTGGATAAGGGTGTAGAACTCTCATCTGTCTCTCCTGCACCATGTCTGCCTGATTACTTCCTTGCTTTCCGCCATACCAATAATGAACTAAACCTCTGAAACTGCAAGCCATCCCCAATTACATGTTTTCCTTTATAAGAGTTGTTGTGGTCATGGTATCTCTTCACAGCAATAGAAACCCTATGACAGCACAACATTTGTGTCTCTATTGCATCATCAAGCATGTAACCAACATCAGTAGTAATAACTTACGATGGTAGGGGGATCTCAGGGGCTTCTTTAAGCTCACAACTATACTCCTACCCCTGGCACTTGGGTTTCCAATCAACAACCTTTTGGCTTCTGAGACTGTCTTTTCCACATACCCTCACTAAAACTCTTTAACTTCTGATTTTACTGTTCTTCCAAAAGCAAATCTATGAGTCAAGGGTAAGCATTATATAATGAAACATTTTTACCAAAGCAAGACCTATTGACGATTCACTATTGTCAATTCCAAACCAACATAAATTTATGGTAGGATTCAGTAATTAAGGGTGTACAAAAAACAAAACCAACCCAATAAAATCATCAACAAGGCTCCCCCAAATGAAGAAAAGAATATATCACTCGTCTCAATAGCTGTCAAAAGAGTGATGCTGGAGACAGTAACATGGACCTGGGTGGGACATCAGGCCACGCAGCCCTCCACCATCTATAGTCATTCTCTGTAAGCAATTCAACCTCCTCACAAACCACAGATAGCCATTAAAAGGACTTGAGCTAGAGATGAATAATTTCTCAGCCTTGCAGGCTACCACTTCTCACCATGACTGACTGACTATTCCTACAGTTTGCACCCTTAGGTAAAATCCTGTAGAATTAGTATGCCCCAGCAGGACATCCATCCCTAGCATACTTTTTGGCAAAGGATAACTATATACATACACACACACACACACACGTATGTACACTTGTATGTATACACATCTATATACATATATACATAGATGTGTATACGTGTGTATATATGTACACACACACATATATATACATACATATACATACACAATATATTCTTTCAGAGTGGGGAGATAATTGCCCACTTCTAAGACAAGTTTAATACCTTACATGAACTACCCTATCTCCTTATCCAACCTCTGATACTCTTTGCTCTCAGTTCTCTTGGGAGGTTGCTATAAATTAAAATACAGTCACCAATAACAACCAAAGTCAAGCACCCTGCATATCAATGGAGCACCAAAATCTTCAATACAACACAGGGCCTCCCAGTTACCTTCAGATGTAGTCAACTTTAAACACCATATATGATAGCAACTGGGGAGCCCCCCACCACCACATGACCTTCCTCCATAGTGGAAGGTGGTCCGACCTGTCACTCATGTTTCTGGCTTTAAAGCCTTCCAACTCTCCAGGCACAGTCTTTAGCTTTCTGCCCTTTTTGCCCCTAGACACTCTGCTGCGGCACAGTTTTTTTGTGATTGCTCTTGAAAGACCCAGATAGGCTCCTAGTCTGTTTCCCTTTCTCTGCATTAATGGTTGGACTGAGAGACTCCTCTATTACTTTTGCCTCCTTCTTTCCTTCCTTGGCTCCATGCTTTGTATCCTGGAAAGGGCTCTTTAACAAAGACCGAATCTGTGCTCTCTTACCTTCATGGCCCCTAGGTACAGGAAGCAACCAGCCAGTACCTTCATCTCCCTCTCCCTCTCATCCAACTTATCTGCCAGATCACCTACTAACACGGAGGACGCCATCTGCTTGTCTTTTTCCTGCTGTCATTTTTTTCCCTTCACTGGGCAAATTCCCTCTGGGCAGAAGGCTCAGCTTCAGTTGTATATCTTTTCATCTACAGAAGGGGCCATGCAGCTGTCGCTACAGCTAGGAGGCACAGCATCCCATGTGCATAAAGGAAGAGGGCCACCCTGGGACTCACCCTGCAGCATTCCACCCCACCCCACCCCGTTATTTCTCAATCCGGTCGGTCCCTGCTTAGGCTTCAAGTGCTACATGACCTTTTCTGGGAAGATATAAAGAAATGACTATTCACCCTAGCTAGAGAAGACACCCACAGACCAAAGAACTGATTCTGCTCAGGTCTAGCTTGGGGAACCGGTCTATTTATTTGGGTTACTGACGGGCATTGGTGACTCAAATGCAGGTATAACTCTAGAGAGTAACCATGGGGAGTGAAGACTGCAGGGGGCTCTAAAGCCAAAGAGCCTCCTGGCCAACTGTTTGCCTCTGACGTAAAGAGGCAGGGGAGTCTCACAAGGACTAGAGGTCTCTTGAGACTTGTGACGTCATCTGTCCTCTGAGCCTTCCATCTCTCTGGGCTGAATGTTTTTTTTTTTGTATTCTTTTATTTTTTTTCCATTCAAGAACATAATTAAATAAATAAAATTTTTACATTTCTTCCCCTTCTCCCGGTCCCCTCCCACTACCCCCCCTCCTCCTCCCTCCTCCTTCTTCCTTAAAAGAGGGCATGGTGTCCTGCCCTGTTGGAAGTCCAAGGCCCACCCCCCCTCCCTCCCAGGTGTGCCTCCAAAAAGACTCGGTTCCCAAAAAGATAATACATGCAGAAGAGATAGGTCCTGATGTCATTGTTGATGGCTTCTCCGTCTGCCCCATTCGCCGCCACATTCAGAGAGTGTGGTTTGATCAGATGCTCATTCAGTCCCAGTCCAGATGGATTGGTGCGCTCCCATTAGATCAGGCACACTGTCTCAGTGGGTGGACCAGGCCCTCACGGTCCTAACTTCCTTACTCATCTTCTCCCACCTTCTGCTCTTCAACTGCACCTTGGGAGCTCAATGTGAATGCTCTGATGTGAATGTGGGTCTCTGTCTCTATCTCCATCCATCGGATGAAATTTCTATAATGGTGATCAAGATATTCATCAATGTGACTATGGGACAAGGCTAGTTCCGGCACCCTCTCCTCTGCTGTCTGGGCTGAATGTTAAGAGAGTCAAGATTGTAAGGTGACCATTCAGGTGCTCGCACCTACACTCTAGTTTTCATTTCTACTTTCATAAAGCCTGTAAGCCAACCGCAGTTGAAAGTTTAGGGTCTCCTCGGGTATGCATGGAGCATGGAGCCAGCCTTGGTACGAGGACAGCTTCTCACATATTTCTCTACACTTGTAACCACCAACCAGGACATAGAATTCCTGAAGATGCAACAACTGATTCTTTAGAATTGCTATTGTCTGATGTGATTTCCTCAACTTCAAGACACTTCTGACTTATTAATAAGTGAACATGAAAAACAAGAGGTGAAAGTATCGATCTAGCAGGAGTGGCCTGAAGGTAATATTCATTTAAGATGTGTGAATAAAATGTGCACAGCATTATTATTGATGACTGCCCAAGTTTGAAAATAACCAAAGTTGCTTTCTGCAGAGAAATGGGTACAAGATTTTGGCATCTACCTAATGTAGAATAGTTGCGCAATTAAAACAAATAAACTATTGATGCATGTAACCATATAAATGGATACCCCGTATGATCAGTTTGTCAAAGTCTGAGTGGGACAATGTGTTGTGGGCCTGACCTATGCAATGTAGGCTCGTTTGGCACAGACTTGGTTTCTCTCCACTAGATGGCAGTAACACCTTTCCCTTCAGAGTCAGACCTGCATAAACAATCACCAGGCCAAAAGTCCCTGGTTAAGCACCACTGTGCTAATTCCAAGAACCTGGTCATTTCCTTTATATGACATTCTGACAATTTTTACTAGAGCAGAAACCATGCAGTGATTGTCCAGGTAGTAGAAGGAGGAGAATCTGAACGCAGAATTACAGATCAGAGAAATGTGTTGGAATGTTGATACTGCTGCATCCTTGCTGTCACAGGTATAGACTGAAATGTATTGATCTATGCATATATAGGAATACATACAACCCTATGTAACTGTAGCACAAATAGAAACAAAATAAATAAAGGCAAACAAAAACGTAACCCCCGATTACCTGCAATAAACTTGAGGGGGGACATAGCAATAAATAGAAAAGATTCATTTGACTTGTGACTCAGAAGATGAACTTGGCAGATGGTGAGGTGGCAAGGGTGAACCAGATCTGTGGGACATGTAATGAATTTGAGTGAAGGAGAATGTTGACCTGTCAGAAGTGCCCAGAATTTGCTTTAGAGAACCCACAGAGGATAAGAAGAGACACAAAGCAATGGTATTAACAGCTTTGGACAGAATGGGGCAGGGAAATGTCTTGGAGTAAGTGCAGTGTGGGTCCTAGTAAGTCAGTGGAGATACTCCATGGCAGAACTAGCTAACAGAGTTCATTCTGTGCAATCAGTACAGTGTACCTTAGCATCCACAGGATCTAGTGAGAAGGTTCCTTCTGTGGAGACCTTTAAGACATGGTTACTTGGTTGGAGATCACTGTATTTTCAGAAGTACATTCTTGGATGGTCCTGTTAGATCCCACCATTCCTTTTTCAGGGCTCTATCTAGTGAACCATGTAGGGTATTTGGGTACCCTGCTCTACGAATGTTGCAGAGTATGAAGCTGTTCATGATGGTTTCTTCTTCTTCTTCTTCTTCTTCTTCTTCTTCTTCTTCTTCTTCTTCTTCTTCTTCTTCTTCTTCTTCTCCTCCTCCTCCTCCTCCTCCTCCTCCTCCTCCTCCTTATTCTTCTTTTTCTTCTTTTTCAGACAATATAAGAGACTTTCTAAAAGACTCTATACTAGGATAGATTGTACCCAAGAAAGTGATCTGGGTCAGCCTTCTTCAGCGCCATAAAGTGTGCATATATCTTGTTCTTTTGTCAGGATATAGGCCCTGAAATGATGAATTTCCTGAGTTAATCATGTTCTGCACTCTATTCCTTTTCTGAAGACACACAGGAATACAGGACACACAGATTGGCATGTGGAAGAAGGAGATGAAAGAGAGAGATTCTACCATTCCCAGGAGGGAGATACTAGAGATCAACTAGATCTTCCTTCAAAAACCTTAAAGTCTAGACGTGCGGCAGAGAGAGAGGAATCAGTCAGTTGCAGAACAGTGGAGGAGAGACTATCAGTCCCAGAGAACTTTGAAGATAAAATTCCAGTGACAAGACTGAGCTTCCATATGGCTCCAGCCTTTCGGCAGACTAAGGTGATAAAACCATTTCTAAGTCCAGGAACTGGGAGACAGAGGTCTGAAGTGACTGAATAACTCTGGTGCCTTATTTCCACTGTGTTTTCATGGATGGCCAAAGAAGTGAAGAAGTGCTTAAGAACTGGGGCCTCCCAGTAGCTAGATTTCAAATATATAGTGGCAGACAGTGCAGTGGAAATGGAGGGGACAATATATTGTTTATTATCAAATTTTGGTGCCCTTTGGAAAGCAAAGGGAATATCAATATAATTATTCAACAACACTTAAAGTATGTGCTTGGGCAAATGCTAATAGTATATTTGTTGGAGGCGGATACAGTTTCCCAGGAGGCATTTGGCCCAGAAGATGTCCTGTTGGTACTTATAAACATATATAAATGACAACCAGCAACTAGTGTGATGGCTCAATGCATAATAATACTTGTCCAACAAGCCTGGCAGCTTGGCATTGTCCCAGGAGCTCACCTAAAGGGAGAAAGAGAGACCCAACTCTACAAAGTTGTCCTCTGACCTCAACACACATGCTATGGCTGGCGTGTCCACACACACACTGAACCCACACAGATGCAAACATACACACACACACACACAAATAAATAATGATAATAATAATAACAACAGCAAGAAAAATTAAGTGTCAATCAAAGAAGCAGGAGAAATCATCTAAGGAGCTTGTAGCAATGTGGCTAGTGTAGTGGTTTGAATAAGAACGGCTCCCATAGGCTCATATTTGAATATTTGGTTCCCAGGACTAGGATGGTGGGGGGGGGAGAAGTTGCCTTGTTGGAGAAGGCTTTGAGGTTTCAGAAGCCCATATCAAGCCCATTCCCCTCTCCCCCTCTCCCTGACCCCCCCTTCCTCCTGCTTGTGGTCAGATGTAAGCTCTCAGCTACTGCACTAGAGTCATGCTGCCTGTTGGCCACCATGTTTCCTGACATGACAGTCTGGACTCACCCTCTGAAACTGTAAGCAAGCCTCCAATTAAGTGCTTTCTGTCATAGGTTTCTTAGTCATGCTATCTTCATAACAATAGAATAGTAATTCAAACACTAGATTGCTTCGTTCTCCTTATTTCTTTGATACATGATTCACATAGCCGCCATTATCTTTGATTAGAGGGATTGTATGCACCAAGTCCATTCAAACTCTAGGGCCCAGTCTTGACTCAACCTCAAAAACATCCCATCTCTACCCCTGGGAGGAATAACTGGTGAAAATTCCTTGGTATTTTCCCTTTGATATTTTTGAATTTTCGGATTTTCAATTGGCAAATTAAAAAGTTGGTTTTAGATAACGTAATCATTCAAATGCTGTTTTGGTGAGAATAGTTTCCAGGGTGTGACAACCAGAACTGTATTTATTTCCAGTGCCACCTAAAACGCTGTATGGATTTCATGTTTTTGCATACACAATACTTACATGTTGCTTAGCTAACATACGGTAAAATTTCCTGGCGATAGCTGCTTGCCAACTCATTGCATACTATCGGCCTTGGTCTGCTTGAGTGCTAGGTTTCCCAGATATCTGAAGATGTCGTTTAAATCGTGTGCCGTGTCTTAACTAGAGTAGAGCAGGGTGGGACAGCTGAACCACATATGGCCGGGCTCTATCTTCAGAAACTGATTACGTCTGAGGAGCGGCAGATGTTTCCTTTTTAAGCTTCCGGGTGATACTGAGAGTGTTGACTTGTAGTTTCATTTCTGTTGTTACGATAAAACATTCTAAAAAAGAAAGACAAAAATAAAAAACAAAAACAAAGAAGACATAAAGGAGGAAGGGGATTATTTGGCTCATAATTCCTGGTATAGTCAATGAGGGGGCGGGATTGAGATAGCTGGTCACAGCACACTCACAGGCAAGAGCAGAAGCAATGATTGCAAGCATACTGCCTGCTTGCTTATGCTAAGCCAGCTTTCTTCCTCTTACAGTTCTGGGTCCACCATGAAACGGTGCCACCTACAGTCAGGATGGGTCTTCCCACATCATTTAACAATCAAGACATTCCCCCGGACAGCCATGTGTACAGACCAACCTGATCCAGACAATTCCAAGGAGAGCCACTTTCTAGGCAGTTCCAGGTTGTGGCAAGTGGGCAGTTCAGACCAGCCAGCATACTGCTGTTTTGCTGAGCACATTTTAAGAACTGCTGTCTGAGAACTAACCCTTTGAAAGTGATGTGACATCCTGGACAATCAGTGTGACTTTTTTTTTTCCTAGAAAATGTTTCAATCATTATTACATCTGGAAACACTAAAATAATGACTAACTAAAATCATTATCTATCACACTTACCAATTTCTGACAGGTTATTTAATGACTTAAATAAAAAGCTGGATGTGTTGACTATAAGCAGTGAATAAATGCCTCCCTTTCCCTACATCCACACCAGCATTTGCCATTATTGTTGATCTGTTTGCTATCTGAGCTGTTATGACTGGTTTGTTTGGTTGGTTGGTTAGTTGGCTGTTTGGTTCTTTCGAGACAAGGTTTCTCTGTAGCTTTGGAGCCTGTCCTGGAACTAGCTCTTGTAGATCAGGCTGGCCTTGAACTCACAGAGATCCACCTGCCTCTGCCACCTGAGTGCTGGGATGAAAGGCGTGAGCCACCACCACCCGGCTTTGTTTGTTTTCTTAGATAATAATATAATTACAACATTTCTACCCTCTCTTTCTTCCGTCCAAATTGTCCCACGTAACCCTCGCCATCTCAAATTCATGGACGCTTTTTACTTTAGCTATTATTGTATGCATATATGTATGTTTTAGGTTACATTTCCCTGATAACTCAGGATGTTGGGCATTTGATTTTGTTGTTTCTCTGCCATTTGTATCTGTTGAGAGCTCTCCATTTAGCTCCATGCCCTATTATGAAATTGGGATCTTTTTTCTTGTTTGATATTTTTGAGTTTTTCTTATATTCTAGATTTAATACTTTTTGGATGCTTTTGTTGGAGACAGAGCTGTTCAAGATCTTTTTTTTTTTTTTTCATTCTGCCTCTTTACTTGAATGGTGGTTTCTTTTGTTGTACAGAAATTTTTTTGGTTTCATAGGGTCCCACTTTTTGTTATTCTTGTCTCATATATTACTTCCTGACTAAAGTTTCCCCTCCCTCCACTTCTCCGGTATCTCCCCACCACTTCCCCTCTCCTCCAGATCCACTCCCCCTCCTTTCCCTTCAGAGAAGATCGGGCCTCCCAGGGATATCAACCGAACAAGCCATAACAAGTTCCAATAAGACTAGGCACACATGAGGGCCCATTTTTAAATTATTGATCTTGACGCCTGTTCAATTGGATTCCTGTTCAGAAAGTCTTTTCCTTTGCCAAAAGTTCAAGGATAGTCTCTACTTTCCCCTTTATCAGAGACAGAGTACCAGGCGTTACGTTGAGGTCCTTTTTTATTTTTTTATATTTTTATTTTTCCATTCAAAAATTTCCACTTCCCCCCTCCTCCCATTCTCCTCTTGCTCCCTCCCCTACTCATCCTCCTCCCTCCACCTCCAGCCTTAAGAGAGGGCAGGGCACCCTGCCCTGTGGGAAGTCCAAGGCCCTCCCCCCTACATCCAGGCTTAGGAAGCTGTGCATCCAGATAGAATAGGGTCCCAAAAACCCAGTACATGCAGTAGAAACAAGTCCCAGTGCCTTTATCAATGGCTTCTCAGCCAGTCCCCATTGTCAGCCACAATCAGAGAGACCGGTTTGATCGTCGTTCAGTCCCAGTCCAGCTGGCTTTGGTGAGCTCCTATTAGATCAGGCACACTGTCTCAGTGGGTGGACCAACCCCTCACTGTCCTGACTTCTTTGCTCATCTTCTCCCTCCTTCTGCTCTTCCACTGGACCTTGGGATCTCAGTCCAGTGCTCTGATGTGGATCTCTGTTTCTATCTCCATCCATCACCTGACAGAGATTCTATGGTAATATTCAAGATAATTATCAGTGTGATTATGGGGCAAGGCCAGTTCAGGCACCCTCTCCTCTGCTGCCCAAGGACCTAGCTGGGGACATCCTTGTGGACACCTGTGTTCCCCTCTAGAGCCAAGTCTCTTGCCACACCTAAAATGGCTCCCTTAATGTAGATATCTTCTTCCCTGCTCCTATATCTGCCCTTCCTCCATCTCAGCCCTCCCACTACCCCAAGCATTCCCCAATCCTTCCCTACTGCCTTCTCTTTCCCCCTCTCCACTTCCTCCACCCCATCCCTACCCCACCCCCATGCTTCCAACTTTTGTCTGGCATTCTTGTCTGCTTCCAATTTCCAGGTGGATTTATATATTTTTTTTCCTTTGGGTTTACCTTGTTATTTGGCTTCTCTAGGCTTGTGAACTATAGGCTCAGTGTCCTTTGTTTATGGCTAGAGTCCACTAATGAGTGAGTACATACCATATTCATCTTTTAGGTTCTGGGTTATCTCACTCAGGATAGTGTTTTCTATTTCCATCCATTTGCATGCAAAATTCAAGATGTCATTGTTTTTACTGCTGAGTAGTACGTGTATATATTCCACACTTTCTTTATCCATTCTTCCATTGAGGGGTACCTAGGTTGTTTCCAGGTTCTGGCTATTACAAATAATGCTGCTATGAACATAGTTGTACAAATGCTTTTGTAATATGATTGGGCATCTCTGGGTATATTCCCAAGAGTGGTATTGCTGGATCCTGAGGTAGGTTGATTCCCAATTTCCTGAGAAACCGCCACTCTAATTTCCAAAGTGGTTGCACAAGTTTGCATTCCCACCAGCAAAGGATGAGTGTTCCCTTTACTCCACATCCTTTCCAGCATAGGCTATCATTGGTGTTTTTGATTTTAGCCATTCTGGACAGGTGTAAGATGGTATCTCAAAGTTGTTTTGATTTGCATTTCCCTGATCGCTAATAAAGTTGAACATGACCTTAAGTATCTTTTGGCAATTTGAAATTCTTCTGTTGAGAATTCTCTGTTTGGTTCAGTACCCCATTTTTTAATTTAGAATTTTAATGTCTAGTTTCTTGAGTTTTTTATATATTTTGGAGATCAGACCTTTGTCTGATGTGGAGTTGGTGAAGATCTTCTCCCATTCAGTCAGATGCCTTTTTGTCTTAACAGAAGCTTCTCAGTTTCAGGAGGTCCCATTTATTCATTGTTGCTCTCATTGTCTGTGCCACTGGGGTTATACATAGGAAGTGGTCTCCTGTGCCCATGTGTTGCAGTCTACTTCCCATTTTCTCTTCTATCAGGTTCAGTGTGGTCAGATTTATATTGAGGTCTTTAATCCATTTGGACTTGAGTTTTGTGCATAGTGATAGATATGGATCTATTTTCATTCTTCTACAGGTTGAGATCCAGTTATGCCAGCACCATTTGTTGAAGATGCTTTCTTTCTTCTATTGTATAATTTTAGC
Source organism: Ondatra zibethicus (assembly GCA_004026605.1). Classification (NCBI taxonomy): domain Eukaryota; kingdom Metazoa; phylum Chordata; class Mammalia; order Rodentia; family Cricetidae; genus Ondatra; species Ondatra zibethicus. The sequence goes on from PVIU01005077.1 coordinate 73,214, forward strand.
TCCTTTGTTGAAAATCAGGTGATCATAGGTTTGTGGGTTAATATCCAGGTCTTCGATTAGATTTCATTGGTCAACATCTCTGTTTTTATGGCAATACCAAACTGTTTTCATTACTGTAGCTCTGTAATAGAGTTTGAAGTCAGGGATGGTAATGCCTCCGGAAGTTCCTTTATTGTATAGGGTTGTTTTGGCAATCCTGGGTTTTTTGTTTTTCCATATAAAGTTGATTATTGTTCTCTCAAGGTCTGTGAAGAATTCTGTTGGGATTTTGATGGGGATTGTGTTGAATCTATAGATTGCCTTTGGTAGGCTTGCCATTTTTACTATGTTGATCCTACCAATCCAAGAGTATGGGAGATCCTTCCATGTTCTGGTGTCTTCTTCAATTTCTTTCTTCAAAGATTTAAAGTTCTTGTCGAATAAATCTTTCACTATTGGTTAGTGTTACCCCAAGATACTTTATGCTATTTGTGGCTATCATGAAAGGTGAAGTTTCTCTGATTTCCCTCTCTGCTTCTTTATCCTTTGTGTATAGGAGGGCTACTGATTTTTTTTTTGAGTTTATCTTGTATCCTGCCACATCACTGAAGGTATCTATCAGCTGCAGGAGTTCTTTGGTAGAGTTTTTGGGGTCACTGATGTATACTATCATATCATCTGCAAATAACAAAAGTTTGACTTCTTCCTTTCCAGTTCGAATCCCCTTGATCTCCTTATGTTGTCTTATTGCTATTGCTAAAACTTCAAGCACTATATTGAAGAGATATGGAGATATTGGACATCCTTGTCTTGTTCCTGATTTTAGTGGTATGGCTTTGAGTTTCTCTCCATTTAATTTGATTTTAGCTGTCAGCTTGCTGTATATTGCTATTATTATATTTAGATATTATCCTTGTATCCCTAATCTCTCCAAGACCTTTATCATAAAGGAGTGTTGAATTTTGTCAAATGCTTTTACAGCGTCTAATGAAATAATCATATGGTTATTTTCTTTCAGTTTATTTATATGATGGATTACATTGATAGATTTTTATATGTTGAACCAGCCCTGCATCTCTGGGATGAAGCCTACTTGATCATAATGGATAATTTTTTTGATGTGTTCTTGGATTCAGTTTGCCAGTATTTTATTGAGAATTTTTACATCGATGTTCATGAGCGAGATTGGTCTGTAATTCTCTTTATTGGTTGTGTCTTTGTGTGGTTTTGGTATCAGGGTAACTGTAGCTTCATAAAAAGAATTTGGCAATTACTCTTCTGTTTCTATTATGTGAAACACAATAAGGAGTATAGGTATCAGCTCTTCTTGTAAGTTCTGGTAGAATTTTGCATTAAAACCATCTGTTCCTGGGCTTTTTTTGGTTGGGAGGTTTTTGATGACAGCTTCTATTTCTTCACAACTTATAGTTCTACTTAAATTGTTCACCTGGTCTTGATTTAATTTTGGTATGTGGTACTCATCTAAAAAATGTCCATTTCTTTTACATTTTCCAACCTTGTGGCATACAGGCTTTTGTAGTAAGACCTAATGATTCTCTGAATTTCCTCAGTGTCTGTTGTTATGTCCCCCTCTTCATTTCTGATCTTGTTAATTTGTGTGTTATCTCTCTGCCTTTTGATTAGTTTCGATAGGGGTTTGTCAATCTTGTTGATTTTCTCAAAGAATCAGCTCTTTGTTTCATTGATTCTTTGGATTGTTTCTGTGTTTCTATTTTGTTGATTTCAGCCCTCAGTTTGATTATTTCCAGTCTTCTACTCCTCCTGGGTGAGTCCGCTTCTTTTTTTTTCTAGAGCTTTCAGCTGTGTTGTTAAGTCTCTAATGTGAGCTTTCTCCATTCTTCTAATGTGGGCACTTAGTGCTATGAACTTTCCTCTTAGCACTGCTTTCATAGTGTCCCATAGGTTTGGGTATGGTGTGTCTTTATTTTCATTGAATTCAAGGAAGACTTTAATTTCTTTCTTATTTCTTCCCTGACCCAGGGGTGGTTCAGTAGTTGACTGTTCAGTTTCCATGAGTTTGTAGGCTTTCTGGGGGTAGAACTGTTGTTACATTCTAACTTTATTCCATGATGATCCGATAAGACACAGGTGGTTACGAAAATTTTTTTGTGTCTGTGGATGTTTGCTTTGTTACCGAGTATATGATCGATTTTCGAGAGGGTTCATTGAGATGCTGAGAAGAAGGTATATTCTTTAAAAATATGGAATGCTTCACAGATTTGCCTATCATCCTTGCACAGGGGCCATGCTAAGCTTCTCTGTATTGTTCCAATTTTAGTGTATGTGCTGCTGAAGCGAGTACAGCGTTGAGGTCCTTGATCCATTAGGTATAGCCACTATGGAAATCAGTATGGAGGCCCCTCAAAAAAAAAAAACACAGATCTTTCACATGACCCAGCTATAGCACTTTTGGGCATATACCCAAATAACATATACCATAGACCCAGAAGGACATATGTCGTGTTTTCTTGTTAGAATTAAATCTTAGGATTAAATCTTCAGATATGTGTGTTTCATTTGGAATATATACATACATAAAGGTCAGGAGATTACTGAGTGGCCCTGAGAGCGCTGTCAAAGGAGAGAGAACTCATCGGTATAAAGAGTTGAAAGGGAAAAATGGAAGAGGATGGGGTTAGCTGTTTTAGGAGGCAGGGCTGGTAGTGGAGAAGTGGGAGCAGGGTGAGAGATACATAACACCAAAGACCCTTAGAAAACAGCATATGGAAATCTACTACTCTGGAAGACCCCCCTACACACACTCATTAAAATGGAATTTCTGTATAACAGGGAAACAGTGTCCTTACTAGACAACAGAGGCCAATAAACAAAATTCCTAGAGTAAGATAGGGGTTAATTCTTACAGGATTTTTGACCACTGAGTTCCCATTGACCTCTAAACATCGTGGATGTTACCCTCCAGGCCTTGATGGTAAGAGCCCATTATTGAAGACAATACCTGCATGATCCGTAGAACAGAAAGTTCAAACTGATGCAGACCTGGAAGCTGCCTCACTACTGTACAGCTGTCATAGAGCTGGAAGGTGCTATGTGAGCTGCTAGGGGGAAAAAGCCATCGTCAATCACACCCAGATATGAACCCTTCAAACCGCAGTGATGACTGGCCTGGAAAGACACTCCCATTAGTGCAATAGTAGCGTGAACATCATGGGGAGTAACCAACTACTTTCTCGCTGGATCTAATACCTGGCACCGTTACCAGGTTAAGAACTTCTGAGTAGACAAGTCAGAGGTCCTAGGAGACAACCAACTACTATTGCGTTGCTAAATGGACATAATATTGAACTGACTCCTTGTGGCTTGAAAGTATATCCTTAGATAAATGCATTGCTTGTCCCTCATTGGAGAAGCTTCTAAGTGCAGAAGATTGTGATTGACACAAGATTGGTCAAGGTGCAGAGAGTAAAAAAAATGCAGAATGTTCCACACACGAACTCACAGTGGCAGCAAGAGCAGGTACAAAATTTGTGTAAGCCCAACCAGATCAAACCCCAGCATGGAAGGAGGAGCTGGGCACATAATCCCACCCCAAGCTGTGACCAGTTGCCAATTATTACTGCTAGGAGAGGGAAAGACAAACTCTCTAATAATGTAACCCTGATAAGCTGACAACTTTAGTAGAAGACCCCACAACTAAGAAAGTATGGACAGCACAAACTGGCCTTGAAGGCTTTTCTTTGTTAATGATGCCAGCATGGGTGGGTGGAGGATAGGAGTCGAACTGGGGAAGAGTTGGAAGAGGATGTGGATATGAGCAGAAGACAGTGTGTGGACTCTCAAGCAACTCATATAAAGAAGAACTGAAAACCTTGAAAAGGAAATTAAATGGGCAAATACAAATCAATGGAAACACTGAGAATTGATTCTGAGCCGGGGAGTTTGGCGTGCATCGAAAGGAAGATTCTGAGAGCTTCCTGGGAGACTGTTCCCAAGGGCTTCTTCTGCAAAGACCACTTGGACCACTAGTAAAGTCTTCACACGATGAATGGGGGTCACATCGGCCGTGGGAGAAAACCAGGAGATGGGTAACGATCATTGGAACAAAGAATTTGAAGGCACTGTGTCGGCAGTCAAGGGGTCAGATTCTGATATGAAAAGCGATGCTGTAATCAGCTGTAGACCATCCTCTGCAGAAAGAGTGCTGGTTCAGCAAGAAGAGTCATCAAAGAAACAAAGCAGGTCAGAAACGCGCTTCCTCCAGTCCTACTTTACAAGACTCCCCTCTTCTTCCAATAGGCAAAGCTCTGTGATGGAGGCTAACCCAGCAGCTCTTTTTCCTAGTGTAACTAATACTCCCATCTCTTGATCCATGCACATTTCTGATCACATAAATATATGATTATGCCTTGGTGTTGTTTACTATAAACTTACACTATGCCCTTTTCCTCCTCCTCCTCCTCCTTTAGAACTTGGTGCAATTGGTTGTCATGAGCAAACCTTTTGGAAGGACTGCAGTTCTTAGGAATTGAAACTTGAGCTCCTGAGTCCATGAGATTGAGGACTAGGCTGTAGAATGTGCTGCGGTAGCTGAGTTTGCAGGGGTGGGAGGGCCAGCTTGGCAGCTGGCCTTCAGACTGATAATGTTCCAACTTTGCCTTATGGTTCTGTGAAAACGAAACCCTGTTCATAAATAGAAAGAAGACATTGACACAAACAGTGATAAGCATCATAATTGATGTTTATGAGTAAGTGATACGGGGCTGCAGACTGGAAGGCTCGACGGTTTCTCAGAGTCTGCAAAAAACTTCGAGTCCATGCAAGCATTTGAGACGTAGCTGAAAGAATGGGGGCAGTTCTTTCGGGCAAAGACGGGGCATTCCTGACCCAGGGAAGTATGGGCTCTCATAGCTCCATCTGCAGACAGATGCTTATTGGTCAGGGGCATCTATGCTTACATGTAGGATGTGAAAGGCCTGAAGGAGCAGGGACATGCAATCACCCAAGGAATTAAAGAGTCTACAAAATTAAACTAATTGACTTAGGGAGTTTCAGTCATATAGCAAGAGAGATTTTAGTGCTGAGAGTACATGAGAGTTCCTTAATCTATCTCGCCTTACTTTCGTTGGACCACAGGAGTTCAGCTATAATGAGGAGTCCAGGGAAGCCTGTGTCAACTTTCAACTTACACAAAGGATCAAGCCGTTCACCCAATTGCTCTGAATCATAAATTAGGAGATTGGGGAACCTCAGTTTGGACCAAATTTGAGAATAAAACTTGAAGACTAGGATTTTAGGAACCAAACTTATTCCAAGTGGTGGTATTGTTAAAGGATCTCTTGAATATTTCCACTGATGAGCTCAATCATCAGGAGAAGGAATTAGTAGAGGCCCATCTTCCGTTTGTCACCCTCTTTCACCAGGCAAATTTCTATAGGATACCGGCATAAAGGTATATAAAATTGGAACATAAATCAAACATCTTCCCATGTTAAGTCTTAAATTTGAAACAATTCCTTGGTATACATAAATTTTTATCATGTATTAAAGATAAAAAGGAAATTTGCATATTAGTGAGATGGATGTGCTCATTTTTCTGGTACAGAGTTTACTTAGCGGGTACTGGGAACAGTATAAGAGTAAGGGGTTATGGAGGGGAGAAGGGGGGATAGAGAAAGAGAGGAAGAGAGAGAAAAAGAGACAAAAGAAGGGGTAAAGGGAGAAGGGAGAGAGCGGATGTTTTTAACATCAATTAAAGATTGGCTGAATATCTGATGCTGCAGGCCTCAGAGCATCTTCATCACCCTCCAAAGTCTACTGATATACTGATTTTATAACCATCAATGCTGAGAACACCATTTTGTCCAAACTGGCAGAAGTATATTTTGGACCACTTTAGAAAATGCTAGAAGAAATTGCTAAAAATGATATCCTCATCTCAAGCCAAAAATCACTGGATAAATTCTGTATGCAACTCAAGTCAATACCTCAGATAGTAATGCTTCAAATCAACCATCCTAACACAGTCAACCCCAAAGACACTAACTGAGTACTGTTGAGACGTGATGGTAAGACATGTTGACATCTTTTTTTCTATGAGTAACTCATGATGTTTCTGTGTAACAGAAAACCTTGATCATACTATGAACATTATTCAGATCCACACAGGTGTTTGAGGCCAAGTTTGTCAGTGTAGGCCAGGGTGGCGTGTGCAGGACACAGCGTCCATGTATGTTCAGCACCAAGGCCGCTGAGAAGTCCCGATGAAACAGGCGAGCACTGTCAAGAACACCTGCGTGAATTCAAATTCCTTTTTTGCTTGTTCCACCTTCAGAAACCTTTTACTGAGGAAATGGGACAACAGGGAAGAGACAAAGAAAGCAGGCTGCAGGAAACACTATATGGAGAGGTATAAAGGCAACAGGCCCTTTACTGTTTCCTGACTTCATCCCTACGTACGTCTGTCAACAACCCACGCTTTAAGTCATGGTTGAGCCCTATACTGTGGGTCGGTGTATCAGGGCTTGAAGCTCTGATGCTTGCTGGCCATGCATATTTAGGCAAGTTTCTTGACTTCTGTGAACCTTAATTTCTTCATCCATGAAACGGGATCCCAAGAGGACTGCCCACAAAGAGTAGTGAGGACACTTAGGGCCATCTATATCTGGCTTAGAGTCATTGCCATGTAGCAAAGGAAAGTGTGCGCTGGTTCTGCCTACAGTGCGATATTTGAGCAGTTGATATGGAATCTGCTAGAGCTGGAGGGGTGCCAAGGTCACATTTGCTTCAGAGCTTCCCTTTAAGCGAGATAAAATGCGGCTCTAGGTAACACATTCTTTTTTAAATTGTTTTTATTGAGCTATACATTTTCCTCCACTCCCCTCCCTTCCTTCACATTCTGAACATCTGGATGCTGCTCTTTTACTAGAAGCTCATTCTATTAACAGTCCACCTCTTCTAGGAAAAAAAAATGCTTTTGAACATTGCTGAAAACCATCACTGTCAAAACAAGCTGCTTAGAAATCTGGGTTCTTGGTATTTTCCATTCAGTGGCTACTTCCCGACTTCCTCCTCTCATTTCCCCCTCTCCTCTGACCATGCAATCGGGGTTCACTTCAGAGACCCCTAACCTCTCTGTCCCTTCTCATAAGCCAGGTTGTGCAGGCTGTTTCCTTCACATTTTCTCTCTTTGTCTTCTGAACTTCTCCCATCCCCTCAGCGGACATCAGGATCAAAGGCAGAGGCAGAGAATGAAACTCTCAGCAGTGGCTGTGTGATACAGAGAAGCAGGTATAGTCTGCAGTTTCTCCCTCCTATTTGTTCTGTTACTAATACCCACTATTGCTAAACCATGGAATCCCCTTTGCGTCCTAACAAACCTCCCTCTTAGTTGTTGAGATTGTTACATTTTGTTATCAATTTGCTATAACCTAGAATCAGTGGAGAACAGAGTAGTTTCACTGAGAGACTGGCAACACTGGGTCTGTGGGGTTGTCTATGGGGTTGTTTTAATTTATGTGGGAAGTCCTAGCCCACTGAAGGAAGCACAATTCCCTAGGCAACATGAGCACCAAACTGTCAGAAGAGATCTTAAAAGAACAGATTCCAAGGATCTTAGAAAGACAGACTGAATTAAAATTTCTGAAATAGAAACCAAAAAAACCAGATTTCTATCAAGACATAATTTAGTTCTGATGTGACCAGCAGGAAGTGTTCAGAGTAATCAACAACTTTAACCATGCCAGTTGGGGACTTTCTTAGATAGTCTCTCCTCCTCCAATGTAACTGCTGTAAACATCTGCATTGGTCCCTAGAACTAAGATTATATGATGTCCTAGGTATTGGTCAAGTGATTCCAGAGATACCCGGAAATAATAACACAGTTTGCAGTCAGATACACAATTTGGTGGAGATTTCCGTAACTGTTTCGATGTTTCGCTTTTCCGTGTTCTCTCAGCATGTTATGCAGTTCCAGAATAGACCAGAAGATGGCAAAATGACCTCATGTAATGATAACGAAGCTGTTTGTGATCTGGCCACAGGGTGGCAGCATTGTGTAGTCTTTGGCGTTAGCTGGCGTGGGAGTCTTGCTGTTTTCACAGATGATGAACTTTCAGTCCTTGGTTAATTTTAAAGCAGACTTTTTATCGTCTCAGTTTTCTAATGATGACTTCTTGAAAGACGGCCTTTTCTGTGTCGCCTTCAGTGTCTCAGACAAAGCTACACCTTCTGACACGTGTATAGCAAGTGTGGGCACGATGCACCTTTCTCAGTTGCTGGTGACTTAAGGTGACAGCTCTTGAAGCCTTTGAAGGGGTGTGTGAGTGTTTGGGGGCTGTATTTGAGGGGTGCAAAGCCAAAGCCTGGCAAACTCTATTCCCTGCGGCAGTGACTGAGACAAGAGCCAGGACATAGGAGTTGGCAGGATTTTTGTAGAGTGGATGAGCGGAGCTCCCCTTGCGGGACCACGGGTGCCACTAGATGCTCTGGATGCAGAGTCCCAATCCTCCAACATTGGCAACTAATTCCAATAATTTATAGCAGGACAAACAAAACACAACTATAAAAAGCATTTTAACATGTGCCTGCCAGTTAGTAGTTCCTGTGTTTCCAGAAGAGGTCAGAAGGGCTGGAAGAGGTCAGAAGGGGACTCGGGGCCCAGGCCACAACACTGTGCTTTAGGTTTTCTATTGTGAAAAGGATCCTGGAATAATCTCCACTGCAGGTGTGTATCAATATCCTTTTATCACGGCAGGCCCCACAAGAAGCAGCAACTGCCGGGATTTAAAACTAAGTTCAGAACAAGTTTTAGATTATTTGCCTTGGCTTCAGTAGCAGGACAGTCTTGCTTCTGCTTCTGCCACCGAAATATTTTCATAAATAATTGGCATAATAGTTCTATGTGACTCATGCAGTTTTGTCTATATTGGAAGTACATAATTTTTCATGATTTTGAAAGTGACGCATGACCTTTTGGAGAGGAAGGGGGGGCAACCCCAAACACCATACAAACACTCCATGAACTATAAAAGCAAAGCAGATCTTCCTATAACATTACCCTGCCACCCATCGTGATCACAATTTTGTACATCTTAAAACACACCAATATGGGATAAATATAAACCTGAGTATTCATAACGTCCTTTTAAAAGATTATCAACACTGACTTGGGATCTACCCTTCAGTCCAAGATACTATTTGATGAGTTGATTCAGATTCTGATTTATGCTTTTGGAAGCCACAATCCACAACAGAACAAAGTTCTATTCAGATAATAGTCCCCCATCAGTATTGTCACTTAGCATTCTAATCTTGCTCTGGTATTCAATGGAAATGTGTCTTTCTGCATAAATAAACTTAGGGGTGGGTTTGGTAATTTACACATCAACTGTTTATTTTAGTTTTAAAGAGTGGGTGTGTGCGTGAGTGCCTGTGTGTGCACACGCATGCGTGTGTGTGTGCGTGCATGCATGCGTACTTGCGTGTTTGTTGTGTGTGTCTTTTTACGGGTATATGTTTGTGAGTACAGATACTCCCTGGAGCTGACATTGCAGGTAGCTGTGAACCATTTAATGCAGGGACCTGCACTCAGGTCCTCTGGAAGAGCAGCCAGTGCTCTTAAGCATGGAGCCACCTTTCCTTGGCTTTGTTTTATTTGAGACAGTGCGCTACTCAGTAACCATGGCTATACTGGAATTCACTAGATTGCACAGGTTGGTCTTGAACTCATGGCGGTCCTCCTGCCTTACCCGCCCAGTGGCTGGCATGACAGGGATGAACTGTCATTACTAATCTAATCAGAAAGTCAATAACTGTAAAATTCTCTGAAGCATTGTTCTCCTCAAAAATCTTTAGTCTTCAAGTCCTTCCTTCCTTCCTTCTTTCCTTCCTTCCTTCCCTCCCCCCTCCCTCCCTCCCTCCCTCCCTCCCCATCCCTCTCCCTCTCCCTCCCCCCCTTTCTTTCTTTGCTGTTGTTGGTTGGTTTGGGACTAAGTCCCTGTTTACAGCCCTGGCTGTCTGGAACTCACTATGTAGCACAGGCTGGGCTTGAACTCATGATTGCTCTCTTGTTCCAGTCTCTCAAATGTCAAGATTATATAAATGAAGACGCATTCTGCTATTTTCATAGAAATGAAATTATTTCTTTTGCATTATAAATGGACATCCACACATCAAAATGCCAATGAAAAAGCTAGTGGAGAATTTGTGACATTTTACAAATCTAAATGTTGTGAATTATTTTACTACATTTCATACTTAGGGTGGATCCTTGTGCACCTTAGTGCGGACTTCACTTCACCCTACCGTGTTTCTCTTGTAATGGTCTACTGAGCCCTTGTTTAGAGAAGGGAGACTGATCTGAGCTTGATTTCTATAGCTCTTAATGCAGTCTCGGAAGGTTTGGTTCCATCAGCCAGCTGGTCTCACAAAATTCATGTTAGATGCTTTTCTGTTTTTCTCTGAAATACTTAAAAAGAGCCTCAGCATGATTTTTACTTTGGTCAGGCAGAGGAATTTGTATCATTGGGGCAATGCTTTTTAGGGTGGCTCTTTGACAGCTGTTAGAGTCTTCTAAGTGGTTTTCCTAAAAAAACAAGGCTCCATTCAGGGGGCAATACCACAATCCCTTTTCTTTTATGAGGCTCATACCCAAACTCAATATTGTAATTGAGCCAGAATATGAGGGACATGTGCATGCCTCATTGTAGATTGGTTCTGTTTTGTTTTTAAGTCAAACACTTCTCACTCCCATAATTTTAATATGTAGCCGGGATAGAGAAAACCTGCTTAGATCTCTACTTCTTCTTTCTTTCTTTTTTTTTAATATTCTTTTATTTTTCATTCAAAAAATTTACACTTCCTCCCCTTCTCCCAGTCCCCTCCCACTCTCCCACTAACCCTCCTCCCTCCCCCTGGTTCCTTGAGAGGGGGCAGGGTACCCTGCCCTGTGGGAAGCCCAAGGCCCTCCCCCCTCCATCCAGGCCTAGGAAGGTGTGCATCCAAGTAAACTACGGTCCCAAAAAAGCCAGTACAAGCAGTAGAAACAGGTCCCATTGCCATTATCGATGGCTTCTCAGTCAGCCCCCATTGACAGCCACATTCAGAGATTCCAGTTTGAACATATGCTCATTCAGACCTGGTCCAGCTGGATTTGGTGAGCTCCCATTAGATCAGGCACACTGTCTCCGTTGGTGGACCAGCTTCTCCCAGTCCCAATTTCCTTGCTCATCTTCTCCCACCTTCTGCTCTTCAACTGGACCTTGGGAGCTCAGTCCATTGCTCTGATGTACTTCTTTCTTTAATTAAAATTTTGTTTTCTTTTTAATTGTGTGGTGCATGTGTGCATAAGTGCATGTGTGTGTTCAGGGTAATATGCACATGAGTGCGGAGCCCTAAGATTCCCTGGAGCTTATAGGTAGTTCTGAGCCCCTTGACATGGATGCTAAGAACTAAATTTGCATCCTCTGTACAAGCAGTATGTACTCTTAATCTCTGAGCTCTCTCTGCAGCTTCCTCTGTCTCTTCTTGAATCAATTGTTCACATGGCTTTAAAATCTATCCACACCATCTGTATTTAGTTTGGTTGCTCAGTTTTATTTTGTGCTTTTTTGCTTGCTTGCTGTTGAGTATATGTGTACAGAGGACATCTGTGCTCTGTACTGTCTTTCCCAAGTTACATTTATCAATGACCGATCTGGTCCTAAAGACAGAGCCAGCTCTGTATTTGATTTTAACAATTCCTGGAAGAAATCGAATTGTTGCTTGCTGATCCTTTCTACAAGGCCCCTTCTTCCTTCCTTATGTCTATTTATTTGTATTTTTCCCACTGAGTTGGATCTTTAATTCATTTATCTTTTTGACTTCTTATTTGGTGACATAAATAGGCACATATATTTGCCTATAAGTTCATGTGCTATGGACGGCTACCATATGGCTCTCTAGAGAGTGTCACACCCTGCTGCTCTCTTTTCCCTTTCCTTGATATCTTGTAAATTAACCATAGCACTCAGTGCTTTTTAAATAACTTTAAAAATCCAGTTTTAAAATGGAAAGTTGAAGACATTTAGCTGTTCTTAAGGATTTTTGTGGAATCCTATAACCTGCTGTGTAGCTTTTTTATTTCTTATTCTCTAATATGTTTAGGTTTTTCTCCATTTTCCAAGATATGTCCATAAACCATTCTTTGCTAGCTGTGGGCTACATGACTATATTATTTAGATCTCCTACGACTGCTTCACTTTCTAAATATTTATCTTTTTACTCATGCTATTAACTTTGTTCCAGACAGTAATATTTTATCACTTTATGCATTAAAATTGATGTTCAACATATTTGTATTACATCTCATATTCTTTCTCAGTATAAAATACATTTATTTTTCACTCTTACATGGAAATAAAATTAAAATGCTTTTGCTCTTCTGTTTGTTTGATTTTTAAGCCTTTAATTCAATTTTTTGCTTACTGATACGTTTTAATGTTTCTTATTCCTCATAATTCACCAAAAGTCTCTTGTATCTTTGAAATAGTTTAGTTTGAATTAGAGAAACAAACAGAATGATATTTAAAGGTATCCATCACAATTTGGGGTATTTTTTTTTATCTAAATAAAAAGGAAGATGGGGCATAAAAGTCATAGATTCAAGGTCAGCCTAGACTATACAGCAAGACCCTGTTTCCCTCAGTGGTAAAGCACTTGCTCAGCATACACAAGACTCTGGGCATAAACCTGTGTTCTGCAAAATAATATCAATAATTAATAAATAATAAATAGACAAAAATATTAAAATACTCCCACATGCAACTTCAAGTTACTTCATATTGATTCTGTTAGGAATCGTTATGACCAACCCTCACTCTTGGAAATAGTAGAAAGAGAATGGCTCCTTATTCTTGGGACATTAGTTCCTTAACTAAAACATAACAATGGTGAATCTGTTGGCACATCATAAATCAGAGACCTGTTCCAACATTATATAAAGAAATTTTCATGCCTTATGCTTAGGGAAGTCTTTCCTATCCATTTAGACTCACAACACAGGGTTCGCCACATATGAAAAGCAACTCGGATTCAAGAAAACAAGCAGGGAAAGGCAAATGCACATTGATCCCTGTCCCTCTGATGGCCACTCTTACATTAAAATAATATAGACACAGCTAAGTTTCTGTTTCTTGCTTCATTGCCTCTGGCTGAATGTACTCAATTATACAGCAGAAAATCTGTGATGTGCAATAAAGACATCAGACGGACTGCATCTCGTCTCATCACTTTGTATTTCTTTTACTTTCCAGTGACAATGAAGTTTATCAGCTTTCCTCATCAACACTTAAAACATTGGCCTTTTGTTCCATAATTATAGTTCACGTAAATTGTCCAATGAGTGAGCAGAGCACTAATTCTATATTAGAATATAATTGTGAGTCAGTGGTGCATGCTATAACCAGTAGCTTTGACATAAAAATAATTAGAAGATGAGCTACTGGTAGAGAGAATGACCTAATAAAAATAAACTAAAAACAGCAGGAGGGAATGAGGGAGGGCTATAAAATAAGTGGGATTCATAGATAGATGAAATAGTAGATTGCTTCCAAAGATTTATTCATTTTTAATGTTTTAGCTTTATTATTTTATTTTAACGTTTAATTTTTAAATATGTGTTGATTTTCACTTGCATGCATGCCTGGTCCACACAGAAGCCAGAAGAGGATGTCAGAACTCCTGTAACTGGAACTACAGATAGTTGTGAGCTGCCACGTAGGTGCTGCAAACTGAACCTAGATCCTCTGCCAAAGTAGCAAGTGCTCTGAAACATGGAGGCATGGTTTGTTGTTTTTTTTTAAATTTTATATGTATGATTGTTTGCCTGTATATGCACTAGATCATCTGTAATAGAAATTAGTAAGCCACCAGGTGGGTGCTGGGACCTGAACCCTGGCCTCCTGCTCCATCTCCTGTAGCTTATTGTTATTAAACAACTAGACAAAGATGGCAGGAGCAAGAGGAAAAGCTGCAGCATCTCAGATAGGTGCACCTTGAAAGAGAGCATCCACATGTACCATAAACACATTTCTGGGCATTCCATCTCACAGTGAAATAGATCTATGATAAAAACACTACTGTGGGCTTCCTGGTTAAAAATAAAGACAGTCAATGCCACATATTTGTAAAGATGTGGAACACTGAGGCTTCTTATTCCCCCACCCCATTAGAAACAGAAATCTGCTCCTATTGACTGCACCGTGCATACATCAGCTGATCCACATTTTCCTCCCATGTCCAGTCCCTACAAAAATTCATATGTGTGTGTTTTCCAAAAGCATGCCCAAGGAGTTCACAGTGTCAGCATATATAATAATCCCTAACTGGAAACAATTCAAATATCCATCAACAGTATTATAATTAAATTTTGCTATATACTGTATCTGCAATACATTACTGAGAACAAATTAAATTCATATGGCTGCAAAACTTGGACGAATCTCACAGTTTGAGACATAAAAAGGCATATTGTGGGCTATGAAACAATGAAGTTTATAAGCTAGCAAACTCATCTATGTTTTTCAAATACTGGAAGCACCTTAGAGTACAGTCGACAGATGTGTGCACTTGCTGTTTCTCTGTATGTATGCTGCACTGAGTAGCTTTTGTCAAGTTGATACAAACATAGCCTGTGTGGGGGGAAAATGGAGGTTCTTTGGAGAAAAATGCCTCCATCAGACTGGCCTGCAGGCATGTCTGTGGGGACATTTTGTTGATTGGTGATGGATGTGGGAGGGCCCAGTTCACGATGGGCAGTGCCATCACCAGGCAGGTGGCCCTGGAAGGGATAAGAAGGGTCGCGTGTGAGCCTGGAGAGCTAAGCACTCAGCAGCCTTTTCCTGCATTGTTTCTGCTTCTCTTCCTGCCTCCAGGTTCCTGCCATGAGTTCCTACTTTGATTTCCCTCAATGGAGGACTGTGAACCAGACATGGAAGCCAAATAAGACCTTTTCTCCCCAGGTCGCTTTTGGTCGTGGTTTTATCACAGCAGTAGAGACCAGACTAGAACATATGGCAAACTTTAATGAACAATCACTGGAAATTTATCTTAATGTTTCCTTTAAAAAAATAACTAGAGGAGGCACAGTTGTAAGTGTCTTCGCTGTCATCATGATGGAATGAGCTCCATTAGAACTAGCTACTCACCAAATACTCTCAAAACATCCACAGAGACAATGCAAGAAATACAGGATGAAATAAATACACTGACAGAATTTGAAGCGATGGGGGCATGTGGGTGGCCTCTGAACTTCAAGTGCATCATTTGTTTCTTGTGCCACTTACTTAGGTCAAGTGCCTCATTTCCCCCATCTAAAACATGAAGATAAGAAATGGCACTTACATGTAACAATATTTTGAGGATTTTATGGTCCTAGTCCTATTAGATGATATAAAGAATTTCAAAGGAGGGAAGACATAAATTCTTAACAAATGAAACCAAGTAGTATGGTGTCCAGAGAAGTTTAAGGATTGGGGTAAGGTAATGGCAATCTTGAAAGTGGAAAACACTTCAATTTGTGATTTAAAAAAGTAGTGAATAGTGTTGACATGGGAGATCATCAGGAAGACAAACCTTGAGCAGATCAGAAAGAACCAGACAAAAGCTGAAAACGACAAAATTTGATGCACAGTGAACGTTTAATCTACTCTCATCTTCTCATGTGGGATTCCCCTCTGTATGCTGTGAATACCATTGGTTAATAAAGGAACTGTCTTGGTCCTGTGCAGGGAACAGAGGTAGGTGGGGAAAGCTAGGCTGAATTGCTGTGAGAAAGGAGGCAGAGTCAGAGAGAAGCCATGGAGCTCTGCCAGAGACAGATGCCAGAACTTCACCGGGTAAGCCACAGCCACATGGCAATACACAGATTACTAAAAATGGGTTAAATTAAGATATAAGTGTTAGCCAATAAGAAGCTAGAGCTAACGGGCCAAGCATTACATTAACTATATTAAATAATATAGTTTCTGTATGATTATTTCAGGGCTGAGCAGTCGGGAAACAAGCAAGCGGCCTCCTTAATACAATCTTCTGTTTCCCTTTGCATTCCCTCTTGCAGAATACCTTCTTGCCTGGAAGTGTCTCTTACCTTCTCTTCCGTCCTCACCAACACATAGAACTCGATGAAAAGTGTGCTGTTTATTTTATTAAGAAGGACATGAGGTGATTTGTTGACTGCCACACAGCTGGAAAGTCTCTGGGCCCAGGATTTCATATCTTGACATAATGGCCTTCATTTGATCAGTGCCAATTTAGACTCAAATTATAACTAAATATACAACCTAGGCTCCAGATACTGCAAGCAAGGCCACAAAAGAAACACAAGTGTCATAGAAGAAAAGTGAGCTGGAAGTTCTGCAGTAGTAGCCACTCAGTAGGGTTCCTGGAGGCAGCCTGGGGAAATCTGGTTTATGGAAGCCTGCCCTTTCCCTGTTTAAGGAAGAAGTGCTGAGCAATCAAAACAAGCTGCTGATACTTTACGAATTATTTTTGAGTTGACTTAAATGACACTAAGACTATAATTTACTGGGCATATGGTTTCATGCTTATACGGAACACTTTTTTTTCAGTTATTTTAGATCATTTAGCAATGTTATGTTCTTCAACTATAGTAGCATCCAAGTCTGAGAGAAAATCTGGGCCAAAGGTGTTTGGCATATTTTACTCTTCTCATTTTTATCTATGGTGACGTTGTCTTTAACATCTTACCTGTTTCTTATTCTTCGTTTCTTTCCTTTCCTTTTTTATCGCCTAAATCCAGCACAAAGTTTTGCATGGACAGAACTAAGCAAGTCCCAGCGATGTTTACATTCTTTGCCGCATATTTCTTTGCCCAGCAGCACCTCAGCCCTGAAGTGCATTCAAGAATAAACATCACTCTTTATATAGACAAATAAGAGGTAACCCGAACAAACAGCACATGACTCAGAACCTTTGAAAGCCAATATTTAGCAACCTCTCGTGCTCTTCACTTTCAAAATATTTGTCTCTGAAAAGAATGTGAGAACGAGTTTGTCAAGAGGAAGTCAAAGTGGACAAAGCAGACACTCAGAAGCCACCCTTCAGAGGTGGTTATGTAGGAGACGGGACAGGCCAGATCAAAGCAAGTCACAACATTACCACGCGGGTCCTGCAAGCAGCAAGGCCTGTAACTGAGAAACAGACTCCACCTCTCCTAGGCTTGGAGGAGGAAGCAGGTGCTTGATTTTAAAATTCAGGGGTTGGGGATAGTAAAATTATATGACATCAAAATAAGAGAAAGCATTGTCAAATTTATTCTAGCATTTAATTATCTATCTATCTCTCTATCTATCTATCTATCTATCTATCTACCTACCTACCTACCTATAGACAGAGTCTTAAAAATGAGGCCAGAATGCTCTAGAACTCAAGATCTTCCAGTATCCCTATTTCTATTTCTACTTCCAGAGCACTGGAATTGAAAGCATGTGTTTCCACAGTTGTTTTTCAAATTCAATATTTTTAAGTGAAACCAAACCGCAATAATAAGGAAAAATAATTCTTGACTCATGATTGATCTCTAAGAAAACAAAATATAGAATGCTGATAGCTGAGTTTCAGTGGAGCATAACCTTCACCTTTCCACCAAGCCTTAAAAAATGAGCAACCAAACAAATTCAATAGAACTCATTCTTTGAAACAAAAACTTGCAAAAGGTTGACAAACTCAAACTTAGAACCAGTCAGACAAGTGGTCAGTCCTTTGTGTGGCTTTGAAGTGCTAAAACTCATTTGCTTTCCCTTTCAATGAAGAAAGAAGAGTCAATTACATCCATGAGAAGAGAGAGTTCTCTTTGTAAACTTAACAGAAGTTTCAAATTTTTAAAAATACGCCACTTAATACAGAATTATTAATAGTAACACAAAGAGATATGATAGAAACTAATATTTGAAATATAATGTCTTAGTTTGTTTTGTATTTCTATGTCAAAATACCTGAGGACGGCTACTAAATAAAGAGTTGGAAGGGATGGCACCAGCTTCACCACTGATAAGTGTAGTAAATTTGTGAAGGTTTCCTCTTAGCATCTTGGCACTGGGACACTACCACCCTTCTCTGAACAAGTGGCATTTAGATCTAAGCAAGGAAAGATGAGGGAGTTAGAGAAGGATGTGACTTCAGAATCTTCCGTGTGTGTGTGTGTCACAGTGGTGTGCAAATGGAGATTTGCTCTCCATGGTGCCTGTACATATTTGGAGGAAGAGAACCATTTGAGCATCCGGAGCTGACTGGGCAGTATTGAAAGCCCTGTCTCCACGAGTTATTAGAGTATTTTACCTGCTGCTCTTGAGTTTTCACAAGTGTTCTTAGAAAAGACAGCAGGGCCTGCGTTGTGCATTTCTGCTTCCTGCCTGACCAAGCGACCCTTCCATGCATGGACTCCCGCCAACTGCCAAGAAGACTCCTCTAGAGGTGTTTGGACTTTTTAGCCTCTAAAACTGAACTAAATAGATCTTTTTTGTGTATGAACTTAGCTGTCCCTGGTATTTTGCTGTTGTAATGTAAAGCTGACAAAAGCAGAGGGATTTTTTTTAAATGTAATAGGCACTTATCAAGGGCTAGTGAGTAAGATGCATTACAGGTGTCCATATCCAAAGATACTTGGGCAATTCAGCTTCCTTCAAGCTGACTGATACTTATGTGTTAGAACGATGAAGCCCGTTGATCTTGGCTTTAGTGGGCTCAACAAATCATATGAATTGAATGTGATGGAGTCAGCCACTAGATAGAGAAGGAAATCTCGAGGGACTGTATTAGAGGAAATTATCAAGAACCAGGAAAGAGGCCACTGTAGAAAACAGTTTTGTTGGGGTTTGGTGTATTTCTCAGTCTTACTCATGAAAGAGCTGACCACCAAAGATTGCCCTGGGATCTTGATCAACTTTGGAGGGTTTCCAAGGAATGGCCCAAGGAAGAGACAGAAGAAAGGACTGACGGACAAAGTACTCAACTTTGCTCTATTTTGCTTATGTGTCCACTTAAGCTTCACTGAACAAATGTGTGTAGTTTATAAAACCTGCCATTCAGGAACCTCAGATTTTTTGACAAGGACCAAGTCCACTTATCTAGTAGTTATTATTCCTTGGGGATACACCATCATTATACTCACTGTTATATTGGAACAAATTCGGTAATAATACCTACATAGGGCCAACAGCTTGTATTTACCAAGTGCCAGAAAGGCCATCTTGTATGTCATGTAGCTTGGGAACTGCACAGCCCTGTGTAGAAGCCCATCTGATGGTCTTCTGCTGATTCATGAAATCTAAAGTGCTGTATCCACGTACATCAGCTCCAGTAGGCTTGACAACCACAAGTCCTTGAGGTGAAGAAAAGACAGAAATGCTACTGTAAGAATATATAAAGCAGAAAAGAAAAACATCCAGGACCAAGGCAAGCAAAAAGATGCCCAGGGCACATCATCTGTATGATGAAAATCAGGTTTGACCAAACAGTGTGTATAAACCCGCGAAAGGATTGGTTAACGGACTAGAGTTGTGGTTCTCAACCTTTCTAATGCTGCAAACTTTTAATACAATTCCTAATGCTGTGGTGACCTTCGACCACAAAATTATTTTGTGTCACTTCATAACTGTACTTTTGCTACTGTTATGAATCATAAAAATCTGTGTTTCTGATAATAAGAACAAAGAGGTCAAGACCATCATGGAGAAACCCACAGAATCAGATGACTTGAACTGGTGGGAGCTCACTGACTCATGACTATGGGGAACCTGCATAGAACCAAACTAGGTCCCCTGAATACAGGTGTCAGTGGTGTAGCTTAGGCAATATATGGGGCCATTGGCTGTGGGACCAGGCTCTAACTCTAATGCATGACCTGACTTTGTGGAGCCCATTCTCTGAGAGATAGCTTGCTCGGCCTAGGCATGGTGGCGAGGGCATTGGCCCCGCCTCAATGAGGTGATCGGACAGACTTAGTTGACTTCTCAAGGTAGCTTTTACCCTCACTGAGGAACGGATCGGGGGTGGGGTAGGGGAAGGTGGGGGGAGTGGGAGAATATGAGTGAGGGGAAAACTTGGATTAGCATGTAAATATATAAATAAATTATTTAATTAAAAAAATCTGTGTTTTCAGGTGGTCTTAGGTTCAGGGTCGTGACCCACAAGTTGAGAACTCCTGGACTAGAGAGCTAGCTCAGGTGGGAAACACCTTTCCTGGAACGAGGAGTAGAGGATTTGAGTTCAGTCCCTAGCGCCTACATAAAGAAAGGTGGATGCAGAGAGTGAATTTTGCTCCTGGCACAATTTTGTTCCCTGAGAGGCAGAGACAGACAGAACCTTTGTTATTATTGGTGAGTCAGTCTGCTAATCAATGAGGTTTTGTCTTCAAAATCAAGGTAGATTGCACCCGAGGAAGGAAACCTGATGTTGATTTTAGGCCTATGCATGCACGTAAACTTGCACCCAGCCACCCACAAGTGCACGTGCTCGCGCACACACACACACACACACACACACACACACACACACACACATAGAGGGAGAGGGAGAGAGAGAGAGAGAGAGAGGGGTTAAAATAGAGCACTTCCGGCCCTAAATACTAGAGGCCTCAGTAGCGTCAGCCATTAGAAGGACTTCTGCTCACCCCCTTCGAAGAGAGATATGCCGGAGATGAATGATGTACATGATGATGTGAATCCTTAATCCCTAAAGTCGTTATGGAATAAGGAAGCTGGGGCATGTAAGTAGAAGGTGACCCCTGAGAGTCCTATGTCAGCAGGCTCACGTGGCCACGCAGATCAGAAGTATCTAAGAGACACCACCATCATTAGCACTTTGTGGTTGACATTGGCAGGTTACCAAAGCTACTGCCCTGCTGCAGACGCCTGAGTTCTTTGCATAATCACCTGGTTGTTTTTGCAGGGATCAGCAGGACTGGTTTTTTGCAAAGGTTCTACTTTAGCAAATCACTTCTCTCCCAGAACAATTTCACAAGGAGAGCGAGCAGAAAATATTGAAAACAAAGACATTTTCAAACAAGAGAAAATTGCAGGCTCTTCACATGTCTTTAAACTAAGAGAAACACATTTATAATTGAATTGGAATGACAGGAAAAGAAATAAGATATCACAATTTGCCTTTCATTCTAGTATCAACTTCCAATCCACTGGACTTTCACACACACACACGCACACACACACACACACACACCACAAGGTAGAAATGAACTGCACATTTGCTCACATGCTAATCCTCTCTCTCTCTCTCTCTCTCTCTCTCTCATTCTCTCTCTCTCTCTCTCTCTCTCTCTCTGTGTGTGTGTGTGTGTGTGTACACGCATGCACGTGTGTATGTGTAGTGCCAGCCATCACTGATCTCCTGGATGTGAGCATAGTCCTGCGATTATTGGACCTTAAAAGACTAAATGTTTACAAAACTTCTCTTTAAAAAATTGTCCTAATTTCATTGCTATAAAGTATCTTAAAACTGATCTAATTAACCTCTCTATTATTTAAAGATATGAAATATGAACTCAAGAAATGTGACATTACTTCCATAAAGTTAGGAAACAAGAATGGTTGAGAGATAACCATTAATGATTTTTTTAAAAAAATTTATGTACATCTCTTGAGATGAGCCATTTGACTGCCTTTATTCTACAATTTCAGGGATGTTGGTTTAGCAAATACACTTAAAAGAAAATTATAGTACCTCAAGAGGGATGAGATGCTATAACCTTTACTGATTTTAGCTCTTAAAAGATAGAGACAGGAGGATCAAGAATTCAAGGCTATCCTCAGCTGTGAAGTAAGTTTGAAGTTAATCTAGATAATATGTAATACCATCTTAAAAACCAAACAACCCTGTTCCACCCAAAAAACAGAGATAATATCTCCTTCTAGATCAAAAGACAGGTATGTTTATTCTCCAGAGTGGAAGAAGCAGACTTCTTTAGCGTAGGTTTCTCCCCCCTGCAAAACAACATACCTTATGTGTATGTAGCCATTACGTCTCATCTGAACTGCTCAGGGAGGGGGTCTTGGTGACTGTTCTTATTGACCTTCTCCTAAGGCACAAGTGCTGAGACTTTGCCTCTAACTAACACTATTCTGATGTAAAAAACTCTTCAAGACGTGGGTCTTACTGAAAGGAAGCTAGTTTATTGGAGAAATGTCCTTGAAGCAGATGGTGGGACTCCCATGCCTTTTTTCTGTGTGCCTTTGCTTCTTAGATGTCATGAGGTAAGCAGCTTTGCTTTGTGTGTACCCGCTCTATGATGCTCAGAGGAGGCACAGACCCAAAGGCAACAGTACCTACTGGCAATGGACGCAAACCTCTGAAACCAGGAGCCAAGACAAAGATTTCTTCCTTGAAGTTGCTTAAGGCAGACATATTGCTACTATGTGGAACATTAACACACCTTGGGAGACAAACAAATAAGGTTTCTGGGATAAACTTTCAGTCTTTACCCTAGGAGTCTAATGTTTCCTGCCAGCAGCAAAGAAACCTTGCTAGACGAATGCATTAGCCGGCAGATCTGATGTAATACCTTAGACCCTTCCTGGTGCCCGAGAGACTGCAGTCTGATTGTTGTCAGGTGACCTGCTGTGCATTACTGGCAAACAGTTAAAAGTGGTGCTTTCCCACAAGCAAATAGGACATGCACGCACACACGCACACACACTTTCCCACAAGCAAACAGGACACACACACTCACACACACGCTTTCTCACAAGCAAATGGGACACACGCACACACACACACGCTTTCCCACAAGCAAATGGGACACACACATACACACACGCGAGTACACACACACACACACTTTCCCACAAGCAAACAGGACACACACACACACACACACGCTTTCCCACAAGCAATTAGAACACACACACACTAGCATACAGATCCATATATATACACATGTGTGGCGTTCAAGACGCAAATAAGACGCAAAGCATAAAATTCAGTGAAGAAATTAGACCATTTCAAGCGTAAACTACTGCCCTGGGTTACAAATCAGGAGAGAATTTAGAGCAACGAGAGATAGAAGAAAGGGGGAGAAACATGAGGAACAACCCAGGGACGCAGTCCACGGGAACCAAATGAAACTGCATTGTGGACTTGAACTCCTGGCTACATTTCCTCCCTGCCCACAGTCCCGCTACAGAGGGAGGATCCCTGCGCACTATCCTACACAAGCCAGCACCTAAAGCCTCGTCTCTGTCTTTAACCCAGCTCTTGCAAAGTCACTCCTTGTTCATAAGGACCCGTTTCTCTCCCATTCTCGCACCTGTCGTCGTTGCTTACTCTGGGTGTTCGGGTTTGACTCTGCCTCTGCCACCCTTCCTCCTCTGAATGAAAAGTGACCCTGCTCCGCATTCTCAGGGCACATCCGTCATCGATCCTGTTGCTATCCTGTGCTTTTACCCTCTTTGACTAACCACTTGGCATTCTGAACAGGTCTTTCTAGTCCACTGCCTTTGTCCACCCAGTTGATCGGGACACCGTCTTTTTAGCAGCCTGACTCACTGCCAGCTCCCACTCTTTCTGGGTTTAACTAGGACGTCTGATTCGTGGGGGAACAAGGAAATCTGAGCTGCCAGGCTGAGAAAAACAAGGGCTTCTGAGGTCATAGAAGGAACATCTAGGAATGAAGAGGGGAGATTGGATTATGTTCAGGGGATCACTCTCAGCTTCCTTAGGGACAGAAGCAGCTCGGACTCATAAACACGTTCCACGATCAGGCAGCAATTCAGGCCCTTGGACCTGAAAGCAAATTCATGTTAATAACCACTAGTTTAGGATTGTTTCCTGGCCTTTCAAATCCTTTTCTATTTCCCTGTATCTTATGTCTCTCTTAGGAGCTATGGTCATTTATTAGACACAATGAAAACAAGACTGAAGATGGTCTTATGGCATAGCCCCGGGTGACACAAAATAATGCTTTTACATAAGCCAACAATAAGGAAAGAAAAGATACATCTTTTATATGGGTGCTTGTAATTTTATTTATTTTACATATGACTTTTCTCCCAAGATCATGTATTCAGTTTGGAAGAAACCACAATATATATTCATATTATCAATCTACTTATGAATATATAAAAATATATCTACAATATGAGTATATATATAGTATATATTGTATACTGCATAATATATATGAATTGCATATATTCACCCTGCTATCTCCATTTTGTTAAAGGGAAGGCCAGCCAACATAGCTAGCTCATGAAACACTGGAGAACACAAGACAGGATTATCCAGTGATGCCCCGCCAAAGCCCATTCAAGAGCACTTTGCTTGCTCCTCAGTGGAACACTATCTTCATTTTTATCTGATGAATGATGTGCTCCCACGTAAAACATGTTAGTGGAGTGCCCTGGGGGAAGGACAGAAAACAGCAGCAGATATGCATGCAAGGGTCAGTTCTTTTGGGATTAGACCCTCTGAACTTCTCCCTAATGTCAATCCCCCCCAGCTGTCCATAGCCTGCAGCCTTCAGGGGGCTGACTGCACTCCATAGGACAAATGCATTGTTACTACATGCCCTGTGCTTCTTGTTATAAAGCTGTCCTGTTATAGCCATGACACCTTCTGTGCATTGATGCCTGCCTATTGACTCTGGCATCACTCCCTTCCCCATGACTGCCCTCTCCCCCAAGCTAGCTGTCCGTCTTATTATCTGTCATCAATTATCAATGCAGCGCAGCACACATGCCCAGACACACATGCATGTGCATTCATATGCACACACACACACAGACATGTGTGCGAACATGCACATAGTATGTGCACACGCAAGTGTTGGTGAGATCCAGGTATTTCTGAAGGTCTACCAGACACCCCGGGCCTGTAATTTATCATCTTTCTCCTTCACACTTTCCAGTCTGAGCCTCATATCATGATCGTATGGAATCATCTGAGGAGGACGGATGGAAATGCTGGTGATTGAATTCATTCCAATGAGGAAAAACTTGAGGGATAAATGTAATTTTATGGGACTTCAGAGGACAAGGCTTCATCTCTAGAAGTTCTGTCGAAGAAAGTAGGTTATTAAGAGTTATGCACTCTATTAAAAGACTTGACCTGCTATGTTAGCTAGTCAAAAACAATGCTGGTGGGGCTAGCAAGGTGGCAGGTAGGGAAAGATACTTGCAGCCAGGCATGGTGACCCAAGTTAGATGGCCAGAACCCACACGGCGGAAGGATAGAATCAGCTCTGGAAAATGCCATTTAATTTCCATGCAGTCTGTTGCACATGTGCACTCGTAAACACACACACACACACACACACACACACACACACACACGAGTGAATGAATGTAAAAACAATTTAAAATGCTGGAGAAATGATCAAACTTAGATATTAATCCTGAGTCAGGAAATGCCACTTCAGTTTTGTAGCCTAATGCTTGTTGAAAGGAAAAATATGGGCTCAGGGTCCCCACAGCCAAGTTCTCAACACAAAGAAGATTTATTTGCCCCAGAGGAACAGAGGGCAGAAAATAAGAGACAAAAACAAGAGATAGAAGATGAGGGAGAAGGGGAAGGGAACAAGTGAGGGGGATCAAGGCTATTTGTCACAGATTTTGCCTCTGGATAGAGAGGAGACAGATGTGGTCCATAGGAAAATGGTGGTTTATAAAGCTAAAGGGGGAACCCTGAGTTCGTATGAGGTGTTTAATTATAACTGGACATCTTGATTGGGTGAGCCAACAAGGCTTTTGATTGCAGGACTTCAATACTTTGATAGCTGGAACTTGGTTGTTAGCCTCAGTAGGCCAAGTAAAGGAATAGCTTTAGGAATGCAATCTGACAGTATTTTAGCAAGGACGAGAGAATGGGAAAAGAGCAGGGCCTGCCAAAGCCATGCTCACAATGCTTGAGCTGGCCAGAGTCCTTTCATTTGCATGCCTAAGGCATCAAGAAAATGAGGAAAGTATTAAACACATTTTCTAATGAAAAAATTCACCCATTTCTCATTTATAATGAAAATGCGGCCTTTTCTGCTGCCACCTACTTCCATTTTCCCCCTATTCTAGACACCCTAGCAATGCCAATGGGTGCCCTGCCTTTACTTCTTTTTCCTCTCTTTGTATGGGTGAGTTCCGTGCTTGGTATTAAGCATCAAAGTGCTTCTGCCAGATAGTAACAATGTTTCTGACATCAGGGAGTAGGGTTAACCGTTACACAAAGAAACTATATGCTGTGACCTTTTGATTGCATTGGCAGGCAAAGAATATGAAATCTCAGTCAAAAGGCTCTGAAGAGTTCCAGAAAATGATTTCTTGGATAAATTGTTCACATCAAGTCCTCCACGATTTATGTATAGTGCATCCCCGTGAACTGTTCCTCCTCCACTTCAGCTCATTTTGTAGGCATGACTGCCTTCAAACTTAGCAAAGCCATTGGCTTGAGAAAAGGTAGCCCCCACCTTGTCTGCAATCGCGGCACTTGTTTTGATTGTTTTGACCTTTCTTTTCTTTTTTTTTTTAAATTGAAAATAGATTCTTCTCTCACACAGTACATGCCAAGCACAGCTCCCCTTTCTCCACTACTCCTAGCTGTGCCCCCCCCACCTCCCGTCTGCCCCAGATCCACTCCTCCTTCATTTCCTCTTCAGAAGAGCGCAGGTCTCCAAGAGATGACAGCCTGGCAGGACGAAACAGGATATAATAAGACAAGGCAAAAGCCCTCATACTGGGGCTCGACAAGGCATTCTGTAGGAGGAAAATGTCCCAAGACCAGGCAAAAAGAGTCAGAGATGCAAACATATTCCCACTGTTAGGAATCCAACAAGAACACCAAACTAACAGTCATAGATGCAGAAGACCTGATGTTTGCCATGCGGACCCCATGTTTGCCATTTTGGTCTCTGTAAGCCCATGTGAGCCCTGCTTAGTTGATTCAATAGGCCATGTTCTCCTGGTATCCTCCATCCCCTCGGACTCCTATTGTCTTCCCTTTCAGTCCTCCTCTTCTATAGGGGTTCTCTGATCTCCCACAGGAGTGACCCAATGAAGACCCATGTCTGGTCCCATCTCCTGCAGAAGTCTTTTTGCAAAGCACATTAGGTATCATTGCATTGATTTTTTTTTGCAGTTGTGTTTGGTTCTATCCTGGGTCTCTGGGCTAGTCAGTCACTGGTTCCTGGCCATCCAAGCAGTGTAGAGCATAGGTTCCCTAGTTGGGTGGGCTTCAGGTTAGAGCAGCCGTACAGTGGCTAGACACTCCCACAAGTTCGGTGCTACAATCGCTCCAGTACTTCATACAGGCATGGCAAGTCGTAGGTGGAGGAGTCTGTGGCTGAGTTAGTGTTTGGGCTCTTCTTTCTGTAGACAGCAGAGGAGGTTCCCTTGCCAAAGAGACTAGAATGTGGGGGTGAAGGCTCCAAGTCCACTTCAGCTTCGGGCTCTCTACCTCGAGTGAGCTGGGTGTAAGAGGAAGTTATTCACCTGCTTTTATTTATTTATTTATTTTTATTGTTCCAAACTCTCTTCATGTTTCACGACAGCTGAAGGGATTTCATCAACACTGGCCTTCCACCTGCTTGTCTAACAACCGCATGCTCTCTTTTCTTCTGGTTTACCCGTATTCGTGCCAATGACTGTCTTTCCCCTCTTGTTTGTGCCACTTCATAAAATTTTGCTTAAACACCTGTACTGGCGAGGCATTCTCTAACACCCTATGTTGTATTTTCACTATCTTCTTGAAAAGCCCTCAGACACGAAACAAAACTGAGATTTCCCGGATACATTTTGGGTCCTTCCCTTTTTGTTTTATAGATTTGTCTTGAAACCAGTGGGACAAGAAAATGCATTGTGGTTGGACTGCTTCCATTAATTCAGCCATCCTTGTAGACATCACAGGATTGTATCAATCATCAAATGAATGTGCTCTCTCATTTCTCCCAAAACCATGTCATTTGCAAGTTTATCCTGCGGAGAGTCAATTTCTTTACATTTTTTTTTTTTTGGCTGAGAGTTAAATTTGGGGATCTGAGTCACTCAGGCAGGCAGTGGGGAAGGATGTTCATTACACAGAGATGCCTTCCAGAGCTAGAGAGGCCTGCTAAGCTTCACCCTGAAGGCATCTCTGAAAGCCTGCAGGGAGCCAGACTTCTGAGGAAGGAAAGACAATCCCCCTTCCATTAGTTCAAAGGGACCGGAAGTTACTCAACTTCACAGTCAAGCAGGTTGGCTCTCAGAGGCATCTGTTTGATTGTTTCTTGAGCCTCCTTAGCATAACCAAATCCTAACACTTTCCATAATATATTTATAGAATGTTAATAAAAATACCTATGAAAAAGAACATCAGGTGAAAAAGTGTTAAAATACTGGCCTAGAAGCCGGGCGGTGGTGGTGCATGCCTTTAATCCCAGCACTTGGGATGCAGAGGCAGACGGATCTCTGTGTGTTCAAGGCCCTCCTGGTCTACAGAGCAAGTTTCAGGATTGGCTCCATAGCTACAGAGAAACCCTGTCTTGAAAAAAAAAAAGAAAAGAAAAAAAGAAAGAAAGAAAATGCTGGCCTAGGCAGAGTTAAGCAATTTTTTTTCCTTGCTAGACTTCTTAAAGGATTTAGCAGAAATCTTTGTCAAATCATTTTTTTAAAACTGTAAGAAGTATGCAAGGCTCTCTCATATTTGTTCCCTGATGGTACCCTCTGTCTCTTCCGTGTATTTGAGAGATCATTCTCCCTTGAGAAATCCCATACTAACCAGCTGGGGCTGGGTGGGGCAGGGAAAGCCAGCTCTTGGGTGACCTGGGCAAACTGGATAGAACATTCTATCACCAGCCACAAGCTCATCCCATGCCTGGTTCTAAACTGTGGACAGTGATACTGGCTTGCCAGGGAAGGGACTCTGGGATTCTGTATAAATCCGTGCCACAACGTGCCCAATGCAGGCAGATAGGGGCCGAAGGATTGTTTGAACAAAAGAATCTAAAGATAAATGAAGAGGCATTGTCCCTTGCTACATGAGGGAACAATTTTCATGAATGAGCAGGAAACCATGCACTGGTTACTTAGGAAGACCCCAGCTCCATGGGAACAGCAAAGATCATCACTATGTCAACCACTAGGAGTGGACATAAATAAACAAATTCTGCTACCCAGTGCAGGTTTGGGTGCCGATCAAAAGGGGTTTCCAGTTACATGTGCATTTTCAATATAAATAAAGTTAAAAATAAATTTCAGTCAATAGCAATGATGAGAGATCTTGGAACATTTTATTTCATAATTTATATGATTTATTTGTAGGCTAAATATTCTTTAAATATGATATATATTTGAAAATTTATATTCCTGGACTATACAAGCCAACAAAATGCTATTTTTTCACTCTGACAATTATAGCTTTTATATTCATAGTCTATACCTGTCATTAACCTGACCTTGATGTACACAGTGAAATAAGCCAGTTGTTTTGGTCACACATTCCCATAATGATGTACTGGAGCAGGGAGATGTGTTCATTGATTTGACAGTGCAACAGAAAAACCCTATAAATATTCTAGCCTGGAGTAACAGTGAAAGTTAGCTTCCTTATTTCTCAGCTACCACATGAAATACCACTTCTTTCTATTCTACAAACTCCCAACCAGTCTTCACGGCATGGGAGGCTAGTGGCCTGTCTACATGCCCTTGGACTTTCTTTCTACCCACACACAAAAATATTGGGTAGAACTGTTAGAACAATGAATTATCGGAGGAGGAAATGGAAGGGCTTCCTGTCTATGCATAGATACATTAGTAAACCATTTTAAGATAAACAGACCATATTAATACAGTCTGTCATCTGCCCAATTGCCCAAGGTAAGAGGCATTTGATATATCGGATTTTACGCACAATAATGTTGGATAAATGTTTTGACTCAAAGCAAAACAACCTTCTCAACTGAACTGTTAACTTCAATCCTAGAATAAATAAACAATACATACACATATACGGTAGATTTTAAAAATGTTTCATTACATTTAATTTCTTAATATACTCGCTGTGTGTGACATTGTTGGTATGTGGGGTTCAGAGAACTTGTTGGGGTCAATTCTTCTACGGTGAAATCTTGGTGACCAAAATCAGGTCATCAGTCTTGACTACAAAGCACCTCCACCTACTGAGCCATACTGCTAGGCCCTGGAAATGAAATTTTACCAGAAGAAAGCACATAAAGGATTTTGTAATTTATACAACTTAATCATCAGTCTCTATGTAATGAGATTGATGCACTTCCAAATTAGAAAAAAAATAGGACATCATGCAGAGGAATAGAGATAGTTAATTATCAGCGTGTTTCAGAGGAATGGAGATAGTTAATTACCAGCGTGTTTCTTGTTCAGCAAATTTCTGGTTCTGTCTTTCATGCTTGCCTTCTGCCTCTGTGCTGCCCAGTTTCAAGTCAGGGCATGGGTGGCACAGTGCAGTCACTGAACTGAATCGTGTCCACAGGGCATCCATTCTGTTCGTGACGCTGACAGCGCATGCTCATGTCTGTGTGCCTGTGTTTTGATCCCTGATGTCTCAATGAATCTGATTAATTCATGATTCACTAACGTGAATCTGATTAGAGGCAGCTATTTAGTGTTGATGGAGAGCAGGGGTTGAATTAATAAAGATATCAAGAATAATGTTACAAATAAAAAAATTACTGTTATGGGTGAAGAGAAGCTGTCCTTCTATGAAGGAAGACTCTGGTAAGTACATTTTAAGGAACTGTTGAGGGAAATAGAAGCAATGCTGTGGTTAGACTATACTTAGGAGCTCTTAAAATATTTTAAAATAGTTGAACACATGAGGAATGTAAATATCTAATATTTCACAGTCTTGAGTTAGTTGTTTTCCTGTTTGGCTTGTTAGAATCCTTGAATTTTCAGCATTGCATAATGTGAAACTCTTTTCTTTCTTTCTTTCTTATTTATTTATTTGTATATTTATGTTGCCACTTTTTCTTCTTCAGGTTTAATATTCTTCAGGTGTGAACACTTGGTACCTAGGAGTGTTGAAGGTTGAAGAAACTTTAGAGGGTGGAGCCTTGCTAGAGGAAGGTAGGCATTAGGAACTTTATTGAAGTTTGATAGCTTGACCCTACTTCCTGTCCATTGTGCTTCCAAACAACTGTGGAAGCTGCTTCACATTCCTTCTGTCAGCACTTTCACCGTGATGGCCTGTATCTCCATGTACTATAAGCCAAAGTAAGTCTTTCTTTGCTTAAGTCTCTTCTTATTAGGTGTTCAGTTCCATGAACAAACAAAGTCCTACACAGAACACATTAGCAGACGTATAAAGACCACGAGGTGAACCCCACCATTCTACCTTCACATTTGCTGATAATTGCTTCACCTATGGAATATTATTAGACTCCTTTGTTGAAACTACAATGCTCCTTTTGATTTTTCATAGCATAGATCTCTTCGTTGAAATTATATAATGGATGAATCCTTATCAGTACACTTTTCCCTAATTCTTTAGGCATAGTTCCCTTTTAGCAATGCACATATTCAGAGTTACTGCTTTGAAATGTTTGTCTGGCAAGTCAAACATCTGGGTGCCAGTGGTGATTTCTCTTGGTGGGTCACAGAGTCCTGTTTCTCAGTATGTCATAATTTTTGTTAACAACTGAATATTATAGATAATTAAGTGCACCAACTCCAGATCTCTTTCCCTCAATTTCCTGTCCCACATAACTCTGTTGTTTGCATCTTTATTTTCCTGATTATTTGAATTAATTCCATGGAGTCTGGTTTTTTTTTCTACAATAACTGGCCTCTGAAGTTTCTCATAATATATATTTTTTATTCTAGTATTATGTTTTTAGGACCAGGTTTTAAGACATTTCCTTCTATTTTCATGGCTAATTGAGCAATCAATGACTAATTATAAGTTGTGTTTCTGTACCTTGAGCCATTAAACCTATCCTTTTGTATTGATCTGTGCATGCTTGGTGTGTTCCTTCTCTA
Organism: Ondatra zibethicus; assembly: GCA_004026605.1. Classification (NCBI taxonomy): domain Eukaryota; kingdom Metazoa; phylum Chordata; class Mammalia; order Rodentia; family Cricetidae; genus Ondatra; species Ondatra zibethicus. The sequence goes on from PVIU01005077.1 coordinate 105,160, forward strand.
TTGCTATGTTACAATGTCAACACAAACTTAAGTTCATAACAATTTACTATCTTACTGGTTCTGTGAGTCAGAATTTGGATATAGCTTATCTGTGTTGCCTGCTTTGGGGATTCATAAAGATGAACAAATGGATACGTTGACTAGGGCACTTTGAATCCCCTCAAGGCTCACCTGGAGAAAGGTGAACTTCTAAATTGACACTATTATTGGCGGATCTAAGTTCCATGGAGTTAATGGACCAAAGGATTCATGTTAGTGTTGAATATAATAAATGGGAGGCTGGTCGTGATTCTTTACCACATGGGCCTTTGTATAAATAAAGCAGGGAGTGATCCAGAAGATTATGTCATCAAAGCAAGACAGAGAAAGAATGTCCTAGCAAGTCAAACATTAAAATATTAGGCAGCTTAATCAAGAAAGTAGGATCCCATCACCTATACAATATTCTATTTGCTATAGGTCATTTATAGGCCCTGACTACACCCAAGGATGGTCTTCTACAAGAATGTGAATATCTGTGACAGAGAGAATTGGGGCTTCAATGGGAAACACTTTCAAATTTCAGTGGGTTTTCAAGTTTGTTTGGTTTTGTATTTTCTCCACCTTCAAATTTTATGTTTAGTCGGGAGTGAGCAACTTCCCAGGGCCCTCACTGATTTCTCCTAAGCAGATATATCCTCCTGGATGTACCAAGTCTTCCAAGTATTAAAAAATCAGACCTCAGCCAGGCTTTGTTATCTGTTCATCTCCCTTAATCTACCTCCTGCGTCTTGAGCCAGTGTCCTGTTGATTCAACTGTCACATCCATTGTGGGCCACAGGCTTCTGTCATCTCTCGCTGATTATTTCCTGCTCATATCTTTATGACTTTTCAACAATAGGATTATAGATGATCAGCTCCAAATACCCTACATTCTCCTTGGCAGGAAACAGAGGTTCTAATGTAGACTGCCTGTCCCATCTGTGTGGAGAGGACTCCCCACAAATGATGGAAGGGAGCATGCAGAGACAGGAAATGTCCGGCTCAAGTCCCACAGACCCCATCAGTGCACAGTCCAGTTTCTTAGAAGACACATCTTCCTTTCCTGTGTGCCACCTTTTGTGGCATGCAAACGGCACTGTAGCACGATCACTAAAAACTCAGAGACAGATATTGGGGTTCACCTCAGTCCAAAATGGCCATTCTGCCTCCAGGAATCTCAGAATGAGACTGTGTCTGAGAACTGTCTCTCCCGGTCTATATTTATCTCTAGGGCTGGGATTAGAGGCCTGTGCCACTACCCCCTGGTTTCTATGGCAAACTAGTGTGGATACTGGGATTAAAGGTGTGTGTTACCACTGCCAGGCCTGTAAGGCTGACCAGTAGGACTGTTTTACTCTCTGAACTTCTGGTAAATTTCTTTATTAAAATACAAATAAAATATTACTATAAGGCACTGTTCAGCAACCTTGTCCAGTTTTACCACTGCTCTAAAACAGTAGTTGTAAGTTTCTCCTCTAGCAAAGTCTTGTCTACCAAATCTACTGATGAAAATAGAATTTAAGTAACAGTCCATGTGATCTGCATGCATGTTAGATTTGAAAAGTAGACATATAGGTCATCCTGTGAAATACTAAATCAGAAGTTTCCAGTATGAAATCTTAGTTATTGGGAAGTTTGGTATTATCCTGAGATTGAGAAAAATTGAAAACAGTTACCTTCTCCTAGAATGCTTGATGGAGAAAAGTAGCTATTTTGTTCACATATTAGAAAAATGACTGTGGCTTCTTTAGCTATCCCAAATATGTAAAATCAATAACCACACATTGGCAAGATATACACATTTTGTGTTTTATATATGCATATATTGGCAATAATATATGATTATTACTATCGTTTGATCTATATAACTGAACAAAATTGTAGCATAATTCTATTGCCACAGGTTAAAGTTCAACAATATATAGTCAGATATAAGATTTTATGTGTACATATAACTGCAATAAGAGCTAAATTTAACTACCAAATGTTTACCTAATCTGACTTTGTTTACCTGCTGGCTTTGCCTGAAGACTCCATCTTGCATCTGAGCCCTTCACACCCCAAGGGCAGCACAGTACAGCCACAGATGTCTTGAGACTGAGTCCCCTTTATGTCTTGGCTTTGAGGCAGATGCTTAACTTCACCACGTTTCAGTGCTCCAGTTCACGTATGGATTTAAGTATTCATAGGGATGCTGCATTGAGCAGGTTAATAAGAAAAGACTGGGAGCGGAGCCTGGTCCAGAGACATACTGAGTGCCTTTGTCACTCTGTGCTGTTGTTACCCTAGTCTGACGCACTTGTGTCCGCACCCTGTATGACTGCAGCAGCAATCTGTCAGCTTGGCCTTTCTGCTTTTATTGCCTTAGGGTCTGCCCTCCAATCTGCTCCATAAAGGGTTCTTTAAAGAGGCCCTTAAATCCCCCCCTTTCTCATAGTTGCTGCATATATGACTTGAGAAGATGGGCTCATGCCTTGCCACCTCCACCTTCACGGCTTCGTGTCAGCATAAAGAAATCAGCCTTAAAGACTATGCCAGCCTGGGTGAGAATCTAAAATCATGGGAACTGCAAAGTATCATATGTCCTTTTTTTTTCTCTCCCTGAAAAGCCATATTTTAACATTTACCAGTACCTTTTAGGGCTTTTCACAGTATTTTCAAAAATTGCAAAACCCCATCCCCTGTCCTGAACCTAAACAATGTGGGCCCTGCTTACTTCTCCAACTACATCTTTTCTGAGCCTTGCTCACTGGGCTCCAGTCAGTGTTTGTGCTTCTCCTTCAGTCACATCTGAAGCCGTTTGTGCCCAGAAGGCTCTCCCACTATCAGTAACATCTCGGTATTTTTGGTATTTTTTTTTAGACTTAACAAAGTGTCTTTCTTTCTTTCTTCCTTTCTTTCTTTCTCCCTCCCTTCCTCCCTCCCTCCTCTCTTCTTCTTCTTCTTCTTCTTCTTCTTCTTCTTCTTCTTCTTCTTCTTCTTCTTCTTCTTCTTCTTCCTCCTCTTCTTCTTCTGTAAGATATTCCCATGCCAATTTTCATTTTAAAACTTTTAATTAACACATAAAATGTTATATGTATGTAGGTTCCATGTGTTTCCATATATAAGTAAATTATGCAAAATTCAAATCAAGGTAGCACACCTGTTTTCTTTGATATTTCTCTGTGGGGGGAAAAGAGGCATTACTGAGTATTTCTCTGACTTCTTGAAACATACAGGACATTATCCTCATCTGTTGTGACCACAGTGTGCACTGAGCACAGAACTCATCTCTCTCTGTCACTTATTACCTTATTTTGTCTCGAATCATAGCCTGGCTTCTATTATCCTTTCTTATTCTCTGGAATTCTCCCAGCTCCTTCATATTCTATTACATATTGCAATAGTTATTGCTAATTAGACCATCAGCACCATGGGATCAGATACTTTGATATGTTTGGTTTACTTCTAACAACATAACAACCAAAGCAGTCCCTTCCATCAAAGTGGTACCTGGTAAATAACATGAATGAATGAGTTACTTAGTGATTTAGCATGAGTGGACAATGATTTCCAGTCCCCATCAAAATACAATAAATATTTTTACTTATACCAATAGTAGATATTAGTAAGTTTTTAGCATTTAGATAAGTAATAAAAACGCCTACATTGTGCTCATCATGTGCAGTTTATAGTTACAAGTGGTACAAAGAAGCAAACTCGCTCCATCTTTACAGCAAACCTTGCATAGATGAGTGACTCTGAGGTCAAGGACAAGATCATGTAGCTTGTAACAACAATTAATGAAAAGTAATGAAAGAAGAGACCATGAATTTGAAAGAAAACAAGAAGAGGTATATGAGAGAGTATAGAGGGAAAAGGGAAAGGGAGAAGTTATATGTGTAGACAGAATCTGCTTGTTCGTACCCAGTTTCCCAGACCCAACAGAACTATATTAAATAAAACACTGCTTGGCCTGTTAGCTTAGGCTTCTTATTAACTAACTCTTATATCTTAAATTAACCCATTCCTGTTATTTTATATTTTACCACGAGGCTCGTGGTTTACCGGTAAGGTTCCACCAGTCAGGAGTCTCTCTCCTTCAAGGACTCCATGGCGTCTCCCTGACTCTGCTTTCTTTTCTCCTCTATTTGTGCTTGGAATTCCCACGTTGCTCTATTCTGCACTGTCATAGGCCCAAGAAGCTTCTTTATTAACCAATGCTAATAAAACACATTCACAACATACAGAGGGGAAATCCCACATCAATGTGATTATAATATAATATTTAAAATACTTTAAAAACAAAATAATAAATAATAAAACAAAAAACAACTTGAAGCTGGACCAGGCAACCCAACAGAATGAAAAGAGCCCCAACATAAGGTACTAGACTGAGAGACCCACTCTAGGAGTCCCATACAAGTATTGAACTGAAAGCCATATTATATAATTGTAGAAGATCTGGTGTAGACCCATGTAAGCCCTGTGCTTGCTTCTTCAGTCTCTGTGAGGCCATATGAACTATACTCAGCTGATTTAGGGGACCTTTTTCTTTTGGTGTCCTCCATTCCCTCTGGACTTCACACTCCTGTTTCCTCTCCTTTGGGATTCTCTGAGCTCTGAGGCGAGGGATTTGGTGGAGACATCCTGCTTAGAGCTGTGTGTTACAAGCTCTCACTCTCTGAGTAACATCTGCTTGTGGGTCTCTGTATTTGTTCCTACATGCTACAGGAGAAAGCTTCTCTAATGATGGCTGAATAAGGCACTGATCTATGAGTTTAGCAGAATATCATTAGGAGTTATTTTATTGTCATTTTTTTTAACCAGTACTATTTGGTTTTACCCTATGTCTCTGGGCTGTCTAGTCTCTGGTTCTTGATCATACAAGCAGCATCAGGCATGAGTTCCAATTCACAGATTGGTCCTTAGGTCAAATCAGACATTGGTTGGTTATTCTCATAAGTTTTTTTGCCACTACTGTTCTAGCATCTTTTGTAGGCAGGACAGGTTGTTGTTCAAAGTATTGTAGCTGGGTTGGTGTTTATGTTTCTCTTTTGGTAGCCTGCAGAGTACCTTTCTGTACCAAAGACACTAGAACATGGAGTTAAAGTTTCTATGCAGGCACCAGCTAGACCTCTCCATGTTCACTGAATTAAGCAGGTGTTGTCTTCAGCAATAGGACCTTGCTGTCAGCTTGTGGAGAGCAACCTATTGTCTTGGCAGCAGCCTGGATTGTTCGGGGATTTTTCATGGGACCCTTCTGGCCAACAAATCAATGGATATGACCTATTGCCAGTACTGGACGTTTCATTTGGTAAAAAGAGAAGGCCAGCTGGTACTCTTTCTCCCTCATTATTTGGAGACTGCATTAGCATTGCCTTCATAAAATTTTAAGATGTTTAGGCTGTACTAGGTATCCATGACACCTCACAAATGCCCCTCAATTCTAGCTATCTTTTCCTACATTCTCTCCCTCAACAGCATATCATTCCTATTCTGATCATCCTATTCCCACATCCCAACCTCCAGTCCACCCATAAAACCTATTTTATTTTCCCTCTCAGGTAGACCCATTTGCCTGCTCACCCCTGTCCATTACTATATACTTAACCTCCTGGGGTCTATGGATTATAACTTGGTTATCATTTATTTAATGTATAATAATCACTTATAAGCAAATACATACAATATTTTTTTTCTTTTGGGGTCTGGGTTATCTCACTCAGAATGACTTTTTCTGGTTTCAACCATCTGTATGCAAATTTCATGATGTCAGTTTTTAAATAGCTTAGTAATACTCTATTGTGTAAATATACCACATTTTCTTTACCCATTTTTCTGATGAGGGCCATCTAGGGTGTTTCCAGTTTCTGACTATTATGAAAAGATCAGCAATGACTATGGTTGAGCATGTGTCTCTGTGATAGAATGAAGTATCTTTTGAATGTATGCCCAAGGATGCTATAGCTGGATCTTGAGGTAGATAGATTTCTATTTTCCCGAGAAACAATTGCACAGACTTCCATAGTGGCTATACGAGTTTGCACCAGCAGCAGCAATGTATGAGTGTTCCTCTTACTTCATATGCTCACCAGCATGTGAAGATCAACTTGTGCTGTTGATCTTAGCCATTCTGACAGGTTTAAGATGAAATTCCAAAGAATTTCTGATGACTCAAGATGTTGAACATTACTTTAAGTATTACTCAGGCATTTGAGTTTCCTCTATTGAGAGTTCTCTCTTTGGATTATTTGGTTTGTTGTTGTTGGGGTTATTTTGACATCTAGTTTTTGGAGATCTTTACATAATATAGATATTAGCTCTCTACCGGATGTGGATTTGGTAAAAATCTTTCCCATTGCTTAGGCTGCTGCTTTGTCCCTTTGACAGTGTTCTTTGCCTTACAGAAGTTTTTCAGTTTCATTTATTAATTGTTGATCTTAGTGCCTGCACTAATGGTGTTCTGTTCAGAAAGCCTTTTCCTGTGCCAATGACTTCAAGGATATTCCCACTTTCTTGCAGTCAGGTTCAGTGTATCTGGTTTTATGTTGAGGTCTTTGATCCATTTGTGATGTAGGAGGTCCTTCTGTCTATGTGTTGCTTTCATTGGTTAATATAGGCTTTGGACTTATAGCATAGCTGTAGGGGAACAGAGCTAGGTGGGGAAAACTAAAATGAATGCTGGGAGGAGGAAGGTGGAGAGAGACACACCATGGATCCGCGGCCGGAGGTAGAGATGCTGAAACTTTGTTGGTAGGCCACTACCTCATGGTGATACACAGATTAATAGAAATGGGTTAAATTAAGATGTAAGAGTTAGCCAATAAGAAGCTAGAGCTAATGGGCCAAGCAGTGATTTAAATAATATGGTTTCTGTGTGATTATTTTGGTTCTAGGCAGCCAGGACAAACAAGTGGCCTTCCTCCTACACATTTGGAGTTAAGTTCTATGCAGGGTGATGGATATGATGAATCTATTTGGATTTTTTCTACATGCAGCCATATAGTTTGATCATGTTTCGAGGATGTTGTCTTTTTTTCCAGGGTGTATTTCTGGCTTCTTTATTTAAAAATGAAAAGGTGTCCATAGGTGTGAGGATTTATGTCTGTGTCTTCAATTTGATTGCATTGCTCAATGTGTCGGTTCTATGCCAATGTCATGCTGTTTCTACTACTATAGCTCTGTGGTGCACATGGATATCAGGCCCAGTGAGGTCTCCAGCAGTTCTATTATTGTTCAGGATTGTTTCAGCCATCCTGGGACGTTTGCTTTTCTACATGAAGTTGAAAATTAGTCCTTTTAAGATCTGTGACAAAATGTGTTGGAATTCTGATGGGGATTGCAATGAATCTGGTAATTGCTTTTGGTAGGATGGCCATTTTTACTGTGTTAATGCTACTGATTCATGAGCATGGGAAGTCTCTCCATTGTCTCATATTTTCTTCAGTTTCTTTCTTCAAAGACTTGAAGTGTTTATTATACAAGTCTTTAACTTGCTTGATTAGAGTCATGCCAACATATTTTAATTTGAAGCTATTGTGAAAGGTATTGTTTCCCTGCTTTCTTTCATTCAGTTTGGCATATATATATATGAGGTCTACTGATTTTTTTTCTTGAATTAATTTTGTACCCACACACTTTGTTAAAATTATTCATCAGCTTAGGAGTTCTCTGGTGGGATTTTCAAGGTCATTTATGCATGTGACCATATCATCTGCAAATAAAGATATTTTGACTTCTTCCTTTCCAATTTGTATTCCTTTGATTTCTTTCAGCTGCTTTATTTCTCCAACTAAGACTTCAAGTACTATCTTGAGTGAATATGAAGAGAGCAAACAGCTTATCTTGTTTCAGTGGAATCACTTTGAGTTTCTCTCCATTTAAGTTGTTGCTGACTAAGAACTTGCTATAAACTGCCTTTATTATGACTGAGGTATGTCTCTTCTATCCCTAATCACTCCAGGACCTGTATCATGAGGAGGTGTTGGGTTTTTTCAGAGGACTTTTCTCCATCTAATGAGATGACCATAATGGTCGTTTTCTTTCAGTATATTTATATGATAGATTGCATATATTGTATTTTGTATATTGAACCATCCCTACCTACCTCTCTGGGATTAAGCCTATTTGATCCTGGTGGATGATCTTTTTAGTGTGTTCTTCAATTTGGTTTGCAAGTATTTTATTGACTATGTTTTGCATCTATGTTCAGAAGGGAAAATGGTCTGTAATTCTTTTTCTTTGTCGGGTCCTTATGCAGTGTGGGTATCAGAGTAACTGTGGCCTCACAAAATGAATTGAACAAATGTTCTGTTTCTATTTTGTTGGCTAATTTGAGGAGTATTGGCATTAACTCCTCTTTAAAAGTCTGGTAGAATTCTGTATTTAAACAAAAAAAAGTTTTAAAAAGAAGAAAGTATTCTTACATTGTGAGTCTGAATAGATGGTTCAGCAGTTAGGAGCACCTGCTGCCCTTGCAGAAGATCCAGATGCAGTTCCCTGTTGTGGGACATTTGAGCAAGCTGTGTAAAGATGTGTTGCTGTTTTACCTTTCCTGCACCTGATCAGTTTAATAAAGAGCTGAATGGCAAATAGTTCAGCAAAAGAGGTTAGACAGGACTTCAGGGTCAAGATAAGAACTGTGGCAAGAAGAGAGGTGGGTTTTACCAGTGAGACATGGAGGGAGACAGACATACATTATGGAGGAAAGGTAATGAGCCATGTGGCAGAACATAGATTATTAGGAATGGGTTAATTAAAGGATGAGAGCCAGTTGTGAACAAGCCTAAGCTAAGGCCAAGCATTTATAATTCATAATAAGTCTCCGTGTCATTATTTGGGGTCTGGCAATCCAAAGAAAGTCTGACAACAGTTCCCAACACCCACATGGCAGCTCACAACTGTCTGTAACTCCAGTTCCAGAGAAGATGAATGACACCCTCTCTCCTCTGCCCTCCCTGGGCACTAGGCACATACGTGGTTCACATACATGTAAGCTAAGTACTCACACATAAAAACTAAAATTTAAACATCTTGGCTTGTATTGAAACTCTGTTTCATAATGTTTTATCAGAATTCGAGAAAATATCCATTATCTGTATCAAATATTATTACCTAGAAATGCTCCCTGGGCAGGCTTTTACGGCTCAGTCTCCTTTCAAGGGTATAACTTCTATAATTCCCAAATGGAATCTGAATATCTGAATACAATTCTAGCCTCTTACAAATGCAAGAAAGACCCTCACAGTCAATGAGCCATGTAATGTCTGTCATTTTTTTTAACTCTCACAATTATACTGTGTCCTGTAAGTCAAAATCAATGTGTTTCACTTATACACTCTGTGCTATGTATAACTTCATTCTAGATTAAAGAAATAAGTGTCTGGTGAGCCCATATTTCCTCTTTGTTATGCAGAACAATTTTAATGGCTCATTCTAGATAAAGGACACAATGTGAGACAGATTTCTTTCTGTCTCTATTTACATGCAAATAAATATCTACCATTGTTTTTGTGAGACAGAAGGTAGAGAGTGTTAGAAATCACAGGCCCATAAATGTCAGGGTTCAATATGCAGGAAATAAGGGAAATCTGATTGGGAGAGGCTTGCTGTGGAAATACTGAGGGATGCTTTTAACCATTCTTTATGAAAGCACAAGCCAGATTGTGATGTGTAACCCAATCTGTTCAAGACAGAATAGTATAGCATCTGTCTGGGAAGAGGCTTATATCCAAAGTGTATGTGGAGCTCAAAAGCTCAGTGGCCAAAGATTAGAAAACCAGAGCTGATATTTCTCAAAGCAAGACCCGTGAATCATCAGCAGGTGTGTACAAATGTGCGCAGCATCCTGCATCATCAGCAAGTGCAAATCAAATCACCATGGGGTACCATCTCAGCCTCAGCACAGTGAGGGACGTCAAAGAGAAAAATAGAGACAAAATATTGACAAGGGACTGGAGAAACAAAAGAACATCAAAACACTGTTGCCGGGCATGTAAATTGGTATTCACTGTAGACAACAGTGTGAAGTTCCCTTTCAAAATTAAAAACAGAAATGCTGTATGATCAAACCATCCTGCATCTAAAAGATATGAAATCAAAACGTAAAGCATGCCTTCAATTTCACAGTCATTGCCACCTTAGTCACAGTATTAAGAGCATGTAATTAACCTTTGCCCCACAGCGAATGGGTAGATACATGTATTGTGGTACACATGTCAACACACCATCTCAGTCTCCAATGTTCGATGGTTATAGGTGTGAGTAGCCAAGCCCAGCTCAAGAAAGTTTGCTTTATTTTAATGGGTCAGAATCAATTTTTGTTTTCTCAGACACAAACTTAAAAGTCTAATGAGTTGTGGTATGTTCTACTTCTCAGCCTCAAGTTAAAGAATAATAGCTGCGTACTCCTTTTGATAAGGCTACAATTTACAGTTCCCCACACATGCAAGTCCTTTCTAGTCTTTAGCTTATGATCACACAAATAAAAATGAATCCTTTAACTGTTCATTTTATTTTCTAGAGTCCAAATTGATGTCTTAGAGATCTTCATAAATCCCCCTTTCAATTTCTTTTTATTTTTCAGTGAAACCGAATTTGAATAATGCCAATATCTTGTCATGGAAACAAATGAGAAGGATACTGTTTATACAATTGCTTCACATTAATATATTATACAGATTATGGATGAAAGATGTCAATAAAATTGATTTTATTAGATCTTTTTTCTGGTTGATTGAAAAAAAATAACACCAGGTGATGGGAACCCTCCTTCAGCCAATGACCTTTAAGAGGCTGGACCAGGTTGGGGCATGAACTTTTGGGTACCCAGAGAAAACCTCTGGCCCATCCAGTAATCTCTCTTTTGTTCCCGTGTTATACACCTTGAGGTTGGACTTCTCATTTCCTGTTCTGTGAGTTTTCCCTTACAATAAAGAATAGTAACTGAAATCTTTTGGAGTTAGCTTGGGATTATTATATCGACTCACATCCTCACCCCTCTTTTTAGTAACATCTGGCACCCAACATGGGGTGTGTGGACTGGTCCACCCCACATTTACGCATTCATTAACACACCAGTGTGAAAGACATTGATAAATCAGTGTTGATTAAAATATCAGACATACCACAACTTTGATTTAAAAAGCCTATTCTGGTTCCAAAGTTGAGGAAAATCCAATTTATTTAAGCATATAGCATTTCATAATTGTCTAAGTGGTGGCCATGGTCTCATGATAAAGATACTTTCATAATGTAAATATCAGTAATTTTTAAAATTTTTTTTATCATATTCCCACTGTAACTAGAAAACTATGAACTTGTGGGCTTACTGGGATCTGAAAGACACTGAACTTGTCTTTTTATAAAAAGGAAATGAAAAAGAAAAGAAAATGACCATTTTCCTTTACTAGCACAGCAGAGGATATAAACAGTTTTTTGAACTGCCAATCCTCAAAATGTCACACTTAAAAGAAACCAAAGCAATATGTATTGGAGATACCACACTTCCTCATTTCATGAGGGGTGTGTGTCCTGATGAACCTCTAGTAAGCTGTAAATCTCCTGAAGAAAATTCACTAAATCCACCTCACCTACCATCCCTGTTAACTACCAGGCAGCAGCCTTTTCCTCTTGTGACCCCTTTGGCTGACCGGAGCTGTGGCTTATTGCCACTGCTTGGTGCCACACTATCTTGGGAAAACACCTCAACTTAAAATCTGAAGTATGGCTTCTATTGAACACGTATTGCTTTCATACCACCAGAAAGCAGAAAAATCCTAAATCAAAGCTATTAAGTTGAAGATTGTCTGCAATACCACAGAAACCATGAATGTACATCTGTAATATCCTGGAGACATAGGAAAATATGTTAGGGCCACTTGTGGGCTCAAGTATCACTTTATCATTATTGGCTGGGTACTTTGGGGACCGTCTATTGACTTCACTAACACTTGTAGTTTTCATCGGGAAATGGAAGACCATTAGTTGCTTTTCCCTTTTGCTCTCACAGAACACCAACAATAACAACTATGGGGAGGAAGGGTTGATCTTGGCTCCCAATCAGAGGATACAGACCATCACAGCAGGGAAGCCATGAAGGAGGAGCTTAAGGCAACTGGTCACGTTGCATCTTCAGTCATAAAGGTGAGAGAGATAGATGCTGCTGCACAGCTCAGTGTCATCTTTTTATTCAATCTAGGACCGTAGCCTGTTGACAGAGGTTTCTGTCCTGCCCAGTCCTGCAGCTGTTCAGTCCCAAAGAAACACACAGAGGTCTACATTAATTGTAAACTGGTTGGCCTATTAGCTCAGGTTTCTTATTAACTCTTACATCTTAAATTAACCCATGATTCTTGTCTGTGTTTGCCACGTGGCTTGGTACCTTTATCAGTGAGGCATTCTCATCTTGCTTCCTCTGTGTCTGGGTGACGACTGCAGACTGAGCCTTTCTTTCCTCTTCCCAGAATTCTCCTGTTCTGGTTGCCCCACCTATACTTCCTGCCTGGCTACTGGCCAATCACTAATACAACTGACAACTCTTTACAGGGTACAAGACCATTGTCCCACAGCAATATCCCATAGAATGTTGTCACCTATGTTTAGCATGGGGTCTTCCCACATCAATCAAGCCACCTTAGAGGCATGTTCTCATGACTCTAGAGGCTTACTAATAATCCTCACAGGAGGTTACAATATTATGTCGGCATGGCCGCAAATCTTACCTAGAATGCTCATATAGAAGGTTGAGTGTATACAACCAGAAACAGTTAACATTATCAACAAAAGTTAACAGGCGCTGTTTTACACAGGAAGCTGTTCAGAGCTTTGACATTGTGTCTTGTTTTGTCCTTTCCCTGGCCATCACTACTGTTATATTTTGGGAGCAAGTTGTGTCATATAATTGACCCTTGAGGAAGGTTGTTTCCTAATTTTTTTGAGAAATCGCCAAACTGATATCCAAAGGGGTTGTACCATCTTGCATTCCCACCAGCAATGCAGAAGTGTTCCCTTTTCCCCACAACATCTCCAGCATTAGTTGTCATTAGTGTTTTTGATCTTGGCCATTCTTATGAAGAATGGATAAAAAAAA